>PNEQ01002284.1:1589-18845 GCA_003012365.1 Medauroidea extradentata | reverse complement strand
CTAGTGCAGTGTTTCTTAGATGTACGACGTGCAAGGATAGATATTATAGTTGTCTATGTTACACGACAGCAAGTACTTCATACCTGGTGACAGTGTACACTGATACACTCTCACTGCTACTATACTCGTACTTCACCTACAAGACCAAGGGTGCTACAAAGCCACATAACTGAACTAAGTGCTAGTGCAGTGTTTCTTACATGTACGACGTGCAAGGATAGATATTATAGTTGTCTATGTTACACGACAGCAAGTACTTCATACCTGGGGACAGTGTACACTGATACACTCTCACTGCTACTATACTCGTACTTCACCTACAAGACCAAGGGTGCTACAAAGCCACATAACTGGACTAAGTGCTAGTGCAGTGTTTCTTAGATGTACGACGTGCAAGGATAGATATTATAGTTGTCTATGTTACACGACAGCAAGTACTTCATACCTGGTGACAGTGTACACTGATACACTCTCACTGCTACTATACTCGTACTTCACCTACAAGACCAAGGGTGCTACAAAGCCACATAACTGACCTAAGATTGTGCAGATATAGTATGTGTCTAGTTTTGTTCTGAGAAGGCACTGTTATACTACAAGATAGTGGAAAGTATACAGTATATAATGTCAAGACACGAGGACCGCTCGTCCTGTATGAATGTTCGCAGTTACAAACATGTTCAAGTAGGGTTGACAGTAAGTGGGCTGTACGACTCGTGACAGCGAGGTCATATATAGACGGAGACAAACGACCTGGTACGATGACAGCAGCTGTCTGAGGAGTCGGCCATGACAGTTGTTGATGAATCGTCCCAGCATGCGCCTGGAGCGTGCCTGTGTGGCCAGGCCAGGAGGCTGTGAGAAGCTCGCCTGTGTGTATACTAGTGATAGCAATATTGTAGTAGGAGTAGTAAGAGTGGCTGGTAGTAGTGGAAGATAACCGGCTCATGTAGGAGCAGTTCTTGTAGCTGTGTTCAATACTCGAGCAATATCTACTGTACAAGTGGCAACAATAATACCCGTCCCGTGACTTATCTTCGCGCCTCTCGTGTCGCTCTCGCTCGCAGCTTCCACACACACTCTCTCTCTCTGCTGCATGCCAGCCACTATTACACTCTGCACTCGTCCTACTTCACAAACACTGCGCTCGCCACTTAAATGTAACGTTTCACGACCAGTTAACAACAAACTAACCACACACATTCTCGTGCTTACATACTCTATAAACTACACAAACTTGATAGTGTGGCGTAGTGGTTAGACTGCCCACCTCCCAACAAGTATATCGTGGTTACAATCGCCGTGAAGACATCGCGATAGTTTGCATGTGGGGAACGTGGTAAGTTGTCTCGGGGTTCTGCCTCTTCCTCTACCCCGCCATCACTACCACAGAGGGCGTGGCCTACGGCAACTCCTGCCACACTTGAGATGTGACATAATAACACCCGCTAATGTAAAGAGACGCATCAACTGCACAGGACCTTAAAGACAATACATGTGTATCAACTGACAAGATAGTCATGTAGAAGGTAGTAGAAGAAGGCTTAACTTCCTGCGAAATTAGTGAATTTCACAGTTCAAATATGTGAGCACTATCAGCAGTATGAGAACATATCCTGTGTTCTTCAATGTTCTCATAATTATCTCCTCTAGTCTCCTGTATCGCATTTCTATCATACTCTCTTGAGTCTAGCATTGTCCTCGTCTTAGATGTCTCTCTGCTGTCTTCAATATTCTGGTGCCAGCAGTTTTCTCGGTTTTTTTGGCTTCGCCATCTGCTTAGAGCTATTAATGTTTGTTATCAAACGAGATTGCGCAACGATAACACGTTGTTCTTGCGTTCAAGAAGACCCGGGTTACATACCCGGCTCCGGCCATCTTAGTTTCAGTTTTCCATTGTTTCCCGATATCGCTCCAGGTGAATGCTGTGATGGTTCAAAGGCCATGGGCGACTGCTCTCCCAGCTGCTGTCATTGTACTATGTTGTGTCACCATCTATATATGACCTCGGTGTGGACGAGACTTAAGACTGCCGCCTGGTGAAGGGCGTGTTTGTGTTTGTGAGGCGAAAGTCTACGAGGCGCTAGGAGCGACGCTGGCCGGCACGTGTATTGTGATATCGCCTCAACGCCCAGAGTCATAGACTCGCATAGTGTCCCCGTCATAACGTTCTGGCTGTGAGACTTTAACTGTCGCCCTATCATATTACTGAACGCGTCACTGTACCAAAGTTCAATGTCCTTGTTCACCTCAATTTCGAGCAATTTCGTTACATATATCTTGGCGTGAAAAAACCGATGTTGGCTAAATATGCGAGCGTTAAAGTAATTCTTGCAATGTGCGTGTTCACAAGTAGTCTGGAGTGTGTTTTATTATCGTAGGTAAGCCTTGTAGACGCACGTTTACTTGTCTCAGAGTAGAAACAAAACTGCGAACACTCTGCACGCAGTTCTAACGCCAAACAGGCGGCAGCACTCAAGTGCACTTACTTTCATTTTTGTTTTTTTTCTATGATTTCATACAATTCTTCTCCGGATTTTTTCTAAAGTTTTATTACTAATGTACGCGTAGGCTACAACTAATTCTGCTTGTTTTTTTTTTCTTTATTTTATTTGACTGTTAGTTTTCTGACACGCCATAGCCCTGCAATGACGATGTTCACAACATTTCACTATATCGTCTGCTCTTAACTGCAAGAATGTTTCAAAGACTTCATCGACATTCAGTTTAGACCACGGTCGTAGAAGAACAGGTCTGGACACTCGCCTGGAATCTTGACACCCTTGTTTGGCTGTAGTTCACGAAGTTACCGAGAATGCTATACATTTTTTACGTTGTAATCCGGGCTTTCGAGCTCAAACTCCACCCACTTCTCTCCCATCAAGATAAACAATGTACCAACACGTATTTTTAATCAATTAATGAAATACTTCCTTCACTCACAATTTTAAATCATGGCTCCAGAAATCTTTATTTACTTTATAATGTTAACAATGGAAAAAAGTGGGCGGAGTTTGAGTCCGAGCGCCCGGATTACAGCGCCAATGAAGCACAACATTGTCGGTAACTTGACGAACCACAGCCAAACAACAAGGGGGTCAAGCAAAATACATTGTTAGATAGGCGAGTGTCCAGACCTGTTCTTCTACGACCGTGGTGTAGACAAAACGTCATGTTGTGTAACTTATTGAATTCTTAAGATAACGTCTAGGTTTGTAGTCAAATATCGCTGTATTTAGTTGTAATAAAAGTGTGTGCTGTGTAGTGATGAGTCAACCATCAGAATATAACCCCAGAGGAATTCAGTCAGCTGCAATGACTAGCACGAACACTCGGCTTAACATAAATAACAAATCAGACGTAATTCAACAAGTAAGACATAACTTGTAGACAACAAGAGTTCATTCTAGGCAAAAACGCTACATTCAAGAACTGAGTTCTGTTGCAGTCTTCAGACTTGCCAACATATTGTATAGTCTGGTGCTGTCTCTCCCCTCCCTTCTGCTCGGCCAATGAGAGTGACGCAACTGCAATTGGCTAATAAATCCGCCAACTAGAAGCAAGAGTTCTGCAAATAGACTGAACACCTGTATTTAGGCTGAATGTTCTGGCGAACAGTAATGTGTACAATTATTGACTTAGGTACACAATAAGTAGCAAATAAACTTAACTATTATTTGTTATTTTTTGACAAACGGATGATCGAACAGGTAGACGGTCACACGCACAGAACGGCACATGCGGATGCGAATGTATGGAGTGGCGTGACGCCTAACAGCAGGCAACTTGCAGTACAAGGATACTAGCAGGTTGCAGATGTTGTAGGCACTCGACATCACAGGGCAATGAGATGCCAAGCAACCTCAACTATTTATGCTATCGAAAACCAGTGAACTATCAGTAATTAAACTACGCAATCAACGCTTAACAAAGATAAAAATATTCTATCATTCACAAAAGTAAATTGGTACACACTTATCGAGTGTCTATTCTGAAATTGATAAAACTAACTGTATATTTTTACTTAAAAAAATTACAGTAAATGATCCAAAAATAGTTGTGGATAGCAAATTAATCAGTACAATCCAGCAGATCTTTCTTTTTAGGTGTCAAAATTGACAAAGAAAAAAACTTGGAAGGAACGTGTCCAATATGTTATGAACAAACTTAATAGTTCATGTTATCGTGTTAGATTTGTCTCCCACGGACAGCTGCAGGAAATATTGTAAGCTTTTTAAAATTCTGCATGCTTCATGTATTTATATTCCGTACATAATAAAATAAGGACCATCTATAAAATAAATACCTTATGATCCATGCAGATGCGTAATAATACCTTCTCAAACAAGAAACCATTTTCATATCAATTCTCCATATAAATGATGCAGTTGAAAACTGTTAACAGTGTAAGAATAAGGGTGTTGCATGAACTTCCTCGTGAAATTAAAACTTTGAATATTGACAGTTTAAGAATCACTTCTTTGGCCATCTTTTGAATGGCCCCTTCTATAGTATCTCGAAATATACAACATAATAGTTTCATTAGTATTAATTTATTATTAATATGTCTCTCACGCCTTTACTGTAAACTTGTACAAAATCTAAATATGTAGGCCTAGTATGTTCAAGAAAAAGAGCTAGTTGAAATTGGCAATATTTAAAAGTTTAATTAATTTTTTTTGATTTGTCTGTTATGTCATTATTGTATTATTGTTTAACATAATTGCACGCAAAATTTTATGTATGTAGCATGTTCAACACAACAAAATGAGATAGGCCTACCGTAGTTTAAAAGGCTCAGTCTTAGATGGCCAGAGTGAATTATAGTTCTTTACTGTACTATGATTGTTCCCTAAATATGTGTAAACCTTTATTGTAAATTAATACTTTCTGTAATAATATTTTTACATTGCCTCTTTCTTTACACATCCTCGCGCACATACAAGTATGTACGTACTGTTGAGATCGAGAGTATTACTAATGCTCATGTGGAGGTACACCAATTAACTTATAAAACTTACAACTGTTTTAAACTGGCTTCAAAGAAGTTTGTCATCCGTGTAAACTGGCTGTTGAGTGTCTGAAGCTACAGCTGGACTTAGAATGTGTGTAGTGAAGTTACCCATGTTGCACACATTATAGTACGCCACAATGCGAGTATCTGGGGTGAAAGAAGCTTTGCTTGCATTACTTCCAGATGCTGTGTGGAGAAGATCTCAATGTGACTGGCTGTATGTAGCCGGTGGTCAAGTCTCATCATTACATTGACAAGTGACCATCTGCTGCATCATTTCATCTGAAGACACTGCAATGCGACAGTAGGTCGTCAGGTCAGTGGCTAGTTCTCTTATTTCACACACAGGTTGTTCGGGAAAGAATGGTCGTACATGATATGGGTGGTAAACGACATGAAAAGAAACATTATTTGTTGGCGAACATTTGTCAAAGGTGCAGGAAGAAAACACAAGTGCGCTAATTTGAATAGAGTGCGCTCCGAGGCGCCAGTCCATTGGCTGAGAAGATGAACGATAGCAGCCAAATTATAAACACAATAGCAGGACAAATGTTTAAGGCAGGTTTTCTGGCGTATGCGCAGAGTAAGTGTGTCAAACAAGGCATATCTTTACAACAGATGTTCGAAATTCCATGCTCCTGCCTCAATGCAGGTGTTTAAGCACAGAAGCATGTTGTCTCGCATGCTTTAGAAATACTTGTGGTGCCTCACACAGTTGTTGCTAGTCCAACACTGTCTCGATCATTGTCACGTACACTTGGCTCTTAGAGTGGCCCCACAGTAAGTAATACAGGGTTTAGGTCCGGCGAGCGAGGGGGCCAGGTGACTGAACTACCACGTCCAACCCACCATCCAGGACAAGTGTTGTTCAGATGTTGTCGCACAGCACGTGTGTAGTGGCCAGGGGCAGCGTCGTGCAGAATACAGATGTTGAACCTGATGACTAGTGGCACGTCATCTAGCGAATTTTACTAGAAACCACTTCTGGTGTGCTGCGATGTGCGTTGCGTGCAGATTCTGGTCACTCCACACGGGGCTAATTCTACCGTTAAACATGCCGTCGTGTAGGGATTGCTTCGTCGCACGACAACACGGTTTCACTGAAGTGAGGGTTTTCAGTTTGTTGAGCGATAAACCACTGACAAAACACAATTCGTTTTGGGAAGTCAGCTGGCTTCCACGTCTGCAATGGTAGACGATGGTAAGATGCAACAGCTGTTCGTAGAAAACCTGCCACACTGTGTTGTGGTTAACACCCATGTTCCTAGAAACATGGCATTCTCACAATTCGCAATTTCCATTGTGGCATGCTGTTAATGTTAGCAAAACCCGTTATCGCAATACAGCACACATTCAAATGTCAACCGTCAACTCTGCACTAATCATACTAAAGAAACTCATTAAATGTGCTGTACAGCAATCTGTCGGTTGTTTCTGTCTGTAGGCGCGTGTGTGGCCCTCCCTCCTCCCTTCATCACCACCTGATACTTGATTGTAGTGCAGTTACGCACCCTCTCAGCCACTGGACTAAAACCTCAGAGCACATGGTGTTCAAACTTGCACACTTGTTTGTCCCTACACCGTTGCATGGTGCTATTTCCGGATAAATCCTCTCTAACAATTAATGCTTCTTTTCACGTTGCCTACCACCCGCGTGATTAATGACCATTCATTCACGAACATCCAGTATACGTGTCCAGCAAACAACTGTGATGTAAAATGGTGATACCATTAATCATCTTCTACGTCAATGCTTAGTTTGCAAAGGGCGGGACATTACACGCAGAGTAAATGCTTGTGTTAAGACAGACACACAGTTGTGTATTGTTGCAGGCACTACAATGAGACTGGCTGTGGTGGTGATGCTGGTGCTGTCACAACTGAGCGATGGCCAGGTGGTCAGATCAGGAGAGGCAATAGCTAACCTGCTTCGAGCTGGCATCACACAGGCAAACGATGAACCACGTGACGAGGTAGAGTTGCTCTGCGAGTACGACTTCATCATCGTTGGAGCCGGCAGCGCAGGCTGCGTCATTGCCAACAGACTCACCGAAGTACCGCACTGGACTGTGCTCCTCATAGAAGCTGGACGCGAGGAGAATTACGTCATGGACATTCCTATCGTTGTCAACTACCTTCAATTTACCGACTCAAACTGGAAATACAAAACTGAACCTTCTGACTCTGCGTGCCTGGGACATACGAACCGACGATGCAACTGGCCACGTGGTAAAGTCATGGGAGGATCCAGCGTTCTCAACTACATGATCTACACACGAGGAAATTGGCGTGATTATGACAACTGGGAGAAGATGGGGAATGAAGGATGGAACTATAAAGATGTCCTTCCATACTTCTTGAAGTCCGAAGACAATAACATAGAAGGCATGCCGGTAGATCCCGAGTACCATTCGAGGGGAGGTTATTTATCAGTCAGTAACATTCCTTACCACAGCTCATTGGCTGAAGCATTTCTTAAAGCTGGTGTTGAGACAGGTTCTAGAATCTTGGACTATAACGGCAGATCTCAGATAGGTTTCTCTTACCTGCAGGTAACAATGAAGAATGGTACCAGGTGGAGTTCATCGCGAGCCTTCCTTCATCCCATACGACACAGGACAAATTTGCATGTGAAGAAATTATCTCAAGTAACAAAAATTCTAATAGATCCTCGAACGAAAGTAGCTTATGGAGTGGAGTTTTTGAACAAGCGAAGGCTGTACAGGATAGGAGCAAGGAGAGAGGTGGTTGTATGCGCAGGTGCAATAAACTCACCGCAGCTTCTCATGTTGTCGGGAGTAGGTCCTGCAGAGCACCTGACAAGTCTAAACATCAGTGTCATTCAAGATCTGAGAGTGGGCTACAACCTCATGGACCACATCGCACTTGGCGGACTGGTCTTCCTTTGCAATGAATCCTCCTTTCGAACCTATGATTTAATTGGCAATCCAGACAATTATATTGAATATTTTTCTAAACAAGATGGCCCCTTCACTGTACCCGGGGGATCAGAAGCTCTGGCTTTCTATGATCTTCAACATCCAAACGACACTGATGGATTTCCCGACATGGAAATATTCTTTCAGGGTGGTTCCATTGTGTCCGATCCCACGCTAAGAAAAAATTTTGCCATCAATGATACTTTATTTGACGAGGTTTACAAAGAGATTGAAAATGAAGATACGTGGATGGTGCTTCCAATGCTGCTGCGTCCTAAAAGCAAAGGGAGAATTATGTTGAAGGACAAGAATCCTAAACATCATCCCTTGATTTATCCCAACTATTACACGGAGCAAGAGGATCTGGACACTATGGTTGCTGGTATCAAGAAGACGATAGAACTTAGTAGAACAGAAGCTATGCGGAAAGTGGGTTCCAGGCTCCACGACAAAAAGATTCCAGCATGCAAGGAGCTACAGTTTGGTTCAGATGAATATTGGAGGTGTGCAGCACGGCAGCTGACTTTTACCATCTACCACTACTCGGGCACATGTAAGATGGGTCCAGCATCAGACCCCACAGCTGTCGTTGACCCCAGACTGCGTGTACATGGTGTAAGGTACCTGCGGGTCATAGATGCATCTATTATGCCTCTCATACCTAGTTGCCATACCAACGCTCCTACCTATATGGTGGCAGAGAAGGGTGCTGACATGATCAAGGAGGACTGGGGTAGGACTTCTATATACAGGAGTGTTTCATAACCAACTGTGAAAATATGACTGTTTACCCACATGATGTTCCTATCTATAGCATTGTTCCATTTGGCCTCTGTTTGACCTTTCATCTCTTTTCACGTTCCATTTGCCAACAAGATGACACTGGGCATTCCATTCATCAGGTCTAAATGCCCAGACGTCATTTAAGTCATGACTTCGATAGTCTTACTCTTGAACTGAAGTCGTGAGAGCAAGTTGTCTGCTAGCTAGTGATGTTAGCAAACCTTTACTTTTTAATTGATTTGTTATTTCGATATAACTGAAATGTGATAAATATTAGTATTATTAGTTAGTGCTTGACAGTAAATACTTGAACTTAATTATTTGTTGTTTACAATATTGGACGTACACCATTGCCATACAATTTTCGTCCCAGAAATCCACTCAAGAGACGAGGGAAAATTACAATTAAACAAACGATAGAAACAAGTAAGCCAGGACTGGTTTGGCTCTAGTCACCACATATATAAAAATAAACCATGGAAATTCAACAAGGAATTAAGTCAGGCTGCAAGAGTAAAAAATTAATCAATTAATTAAAATAAATTGAACTTCCAAAACGAATGATCAAATAAATAGGTCAACACTGGTTTGGCTCTAGTCAGCACATGTGTAAATGAAATAATAAAATTCCGGCAGGAATAAGTCAAGTCGCAAGGAGATAAAATCAAAAACCAAATAAAAAATGAAAAAAATTGAACATCAGAAACAGAATGAACTCAGGACACCTGATAAAATAAGTAAGCCAAGACTGGTTTGGCCTAAATCCGCACATATATAAATAAAACACGATATTCCAACAGGAATTGTGTCAAATTGTCAACAGTAAAATAAAAAAAAAAAAAATAATAGAACATCCAGAACGAATGAACTCAGGACCCCATGATAGAACAGCATAGAGTGACTTTTATTTTTATTTTACTGTTGACAATTTGACTCAATTCCTGTTGGAATATCGTGTTTTATTCATATATGTGCGGATTTAAGCCAAACCAGTCTTGGCTTACTTATTTTATCACGTGTCCTGAGTTCATTCTGTTTCTGATGTTCAATTTTTTCATTTTTTTATTTGGTTTTTGATTTTATCTAATCTTGCGACTTGACTTATTCCTGCCGGAATTTTATTATTTCATTTACACATGTGCTGACTAGAGCCAAACCAGTGTTGGCATATTTATTTGATCATTCGTTTTGGAAGTTCAATTTATTTTAATTAATTGATTAATTTTTTACTCTTGCGGCCTGACTTAATTCCTTGTTGAATTTCCATGGTTTATTTTTATATATGTGGTGACTAGAGCCAAACCAGTCCTGGCTTACTTGTTTCTATCGTTTGTTTAATTGTAATTTTCCCTCTTTTCTTGTGTGGATTTCTGGGACGAAAATTGTATGGCAATTGCGTACGTCCAATATTGTAAACAACTTCATACACTCCCATTGCATAAAACATTCAAAGACATAATTAATTATTAGTTTATTACAATTAAATGCCCTTAATTTTGAATAATACAAAATAAGGAATTTCTAATTGGATTGTAGTAATACTTTTACCTGTAGACTGAGCTTGCATTGGAAAAATACATTAAATAAAAATGCTAAATTTTTTATTAACATATGCAATTTTTATTTCCATATTTTCATACCGAGAGATATTGGGTGCTCTTCATGAACTAGGGTAATGTTAAATAGTGCTCTTGCGAATACAGAGGAGCAAGAGAGGTCAAATGGAACAATGCTTGTGTTCACTGTGATACGCCATAGCTCAAGGCCACACAAAGGGGATGGTTTTGTGGGGTTGAATAACTCCCATGCGATTGTAAAAAATTGTACAGTTAAACTATTATTAAGAAATAGAGAAAGAACTTTATTGAATGATTTTACACCAAATATCTTTATGTACTTGGCTCAACAAACGCAAAACATTTTTGTGAGAAAGGAGGTTGTTACAGTTTTGTCACCACCAGAAAACTTCTCCCATTTTCAAATTCTGTACCCACGCCTGGCCAAGTAAAAGGCTGAAATATCCATGCACATGAAGATTTCAGTTGTAATACACGTACTTAACAGATTTACAAATAGAAAACTAACCTCCTCAGAATCATAAAAAGGAAATGGGTAAATAACAATTCCTTTCCAAAGAAGAAAAATTGAATGTAAATTTATAATTAATTGATGTTGAAAACAAACATAAATAGTTTAGCAGAGTGTTCCTTGTATATTTAAGCAATTGGTTTTACAATAAACAATAAGACGAGCAGAGCAGTACGAACAGCGCAGTGCACGTTCAGTTCACTTAAGAGGTTTGTTTTAAGAGTACATACTGTGTGTGCCACTACTGAACTCAATACAAGCACTCTTCTAATGCTTGATCTACGTTGTGAAACACTGCTGGTGTTAAACGTGCAGTAAGGTAGTTGCATGTCGAGTGTCGCAATCTTCTCGTGGTCGTGCCAGTGAAGAAACACATACATGAGCACTCCTCTTGCAGTAAATGTTAATTGTTCTTTTATATGAACCAAGAAAAGTATAACTTTTACTTTGTGATTTATGTAAGTATGTAAAACACTCTGGAATCATGTCGATTGTCTTATAAGGTTCTTGTTATGTGTGAACATCATGTTCAATTACCTACATGTTAGACAACTGTATGGAATAATTAGGATCGTGATCTTCTGTGAACTATGTACACTATAATGAGCTTGCAAATTAACTTAAATATGATAATTTACACATGGTAATAAGCAAAAAAAAAATCATTTTTACTTCATTTACAATAAAAAAATATGTTGCAAGTATTTTCAGCTAGGCTAATATGGCTGAATATTTTTAATAAATCCATATTTTGTCATACTACACATTACAATACTTTCCATTAAAAGATGCATAAAATCAAGATATAACGGTAAGTTTGATATAAAACAAATTTAAATACAATTTCATTCCAAAATTATTTTGAAATTTTAATATGTGGAAATAAGTCTGTAATTAGTAAAATCTGAAACATGCTTAAAGTGTGGTGATATTTGTAGATAAAGTAACCATTAATTTAGGTAAAAATGTTTACACAATGCAGATGACTTTTGATAGAATAAGCACATTGCAAAGCTATATAACGACCACTTGTCTCTACTATTATACTAACATCAACAGAGACAGAAATACATTACGAGACAAAAACAGAGAGTGCCCTTGCTGGCCGCAGCTTATTCAATCTATTAACAGTATAGAGTTTACGATAGTGAGTATTGCTTACATTGTTCATTCAATCACTTTGCATTCGTATTTGATATTTTTAATATGAAAACATCCATGAAAGTAAAAATCTGTGAAATCTATTCACAACTCTCAAACAACAAAACATAGTTTTGGTCGTCATAAATATTTAAAGCAAACAGCCTATACACTACTTGAAATCTGTCTTTACATTTGAAGAAATCAACTTCAGGCAACGCTGCATTAGTGCACATTCGAAGCTCTCCAACATATCAACATTTTTTGTCTGTTTATTATGAAAGAGTATGCTTATAATTGTAAGAAACTATTCTAGTAGCCTGAAAGTACATGTATTAACTACTAGAGTTGCCAGTGAACCCTCGGTAGCACAACACACTCGGCCGTGTCTTGAACATGGGCTCGGGCCGTTGTGCCACGATATGCAATATGCCACTTCACATATATACAATACTATGCAAACAGGCACAAAAGCCTCCGAACAACCACATTCTGTGCAGTCTATAATTTCTTACGTGCAAATAATTGTAATTAAAAACGTCTATCATACCTACTACTTATTTTTTAAATATTTGTATATTGTAGTAAAATATTAAAATAAATTGCTAGTATAGTATTTTAGTTGCATTTTAATTACAATAAGACACATATAATTGTGCACTTACATTATAAACTAAAATCTTAAGTTACGAGTTGTCTACAACTACTTCATCACAACCCTTACGTCTCCCAAACTACATACTGTCTTCAGAAATTATTTCTTCTACAAAGCAAACTTTCTGCTGTTTCAGGGATAATGATTTACAATCTAACATCAATCATTCATTCATTTACATCACATATAAAATATGACTCCACAAGATAAAGGTAGGCTCTTGAGAAATAAATGCAAACAAATCCTATATAATATTTAAACAATATAAGGTATAATTCAGTCTGTACATTACAAACAGTAGTACAAGTACATAATTCTCAACATAAGAACTGTGAGCAAATCTGCATTAATACAATGAAATAAAGACATGGAGGTTCTTAAATTTTGAACGACACTTTAATACAATTCTGAGTGGAAATAGTATAAAGTTCGTACATATTACTGTACGTACTTGCACTGTATTATACAGAGTGCACTCAGTTTAATACCTTATCTCCTCATACAGAGATGCCAAACTGCATTAACAAAACTCTAGAATGTGAAAGGTGCACTGCCATGCTTTAACAAACCACATGACAGTATGATCATTCCTCTAATTTGTACTTAAAAGCAGCAAATCACACTTAACTAGTCATCGGCCCTCAAATATGTACAATTCCTACATGTTCAACACAACACACTTGAACACACTGCCAGCCATTAACTAATGTAACATGATCAACTTGAACAATGATCCGTAAGTAATAAACCATGCGAGAAACCTCGTCTTCTGGGACAACAGAGCAAAGGCACACGTACTTGATATTATTATAATTCTCTCCCATTGCAAGAATATTCCAAACAAATCAATGTACTCAGACTCTTCCTACATCATCACTGCGACACACTGGCATCTTGAAGTCACAGCAGTATTACACGGACATCATTACAGCATGTACAATGTTTACACTTTGTTACCTACAGTTCATCTGCAATGTCTAATACAACAAGCTTGTACGTAACTGTTACACGTCTCTCCACAATAACCAAGTGTGAACACAGGTAGTGAGGCACCGTCCCCTGCACGTCAATGACAACTCCAGTATTACACGGACTGAATTATGTTCTGAATGCTCTTGAATTTATAACTTCATAAATTAATGTAGATTATTTAATTAAATATATTGTGTTTCGTTAGAGACAATACATCAACCTCGAAGACTACACACATGTGAAGTAGAGGAACTGTGCAGTTTGTAGAAGTGATACGTCAGCATGTATCCCAAATACAAAATGTCACAATTCGTAAGACGACAGCAGTTGCCTGCTATAACAAACTACTGTATGCTACTACGCCTAACACATACCGTACAGCACTTTTCCCAGACATGTTGAAAAGTTATCATGAAACGTTAAAACAAGACAGGTCCAGCAAAGACAAGAGGCTAAGTTACTGCCTTTAGTTCAGGGATGTAGAGAAACAAGCAGTTCGTGCATGTGTGTACGAGCACACACGAAACATACAATACGTACATATAGATGTGCCCATCCTTGGTACTCCATTATACACTTCTCAGACCAACATCTTGGTCATAAAATACTATCGGAAAATGTAAGTAGTTAAAGTGTTCAGTTGCAATTAACTTCTTGGCAACTCCAAATCTCTCTTCAAACAAATCAGGGGTTCCCAAGAGCTATTGTTATGTCGAGAGGTGGCTTTATAACAGAGGCGCTCAGTGCCAAACGAACCAAAGTGCCAAATTTTATTATCGGGTTCTTTTGTCTTTCGCAGTCAACCAGTTCTGTGGTTTACACTCTATGGTCTCAGAAAAGAAAAACTATCCACGAGACTTTTTGTGAGAAACGTTGTTGAATTTCTCTGACATTTGATGCCAGTTTTCTACAGTTCTTTCTAATGACACAAGTTCATTTGGCACTGAGCGCCTAAACTGAAAAAATAATTTTTTATACAGCTTTTACGTCACGTCAACACCGAGGTCATTAGAGGTCACGTACATCGTTACACAAGGACAGAACTAGGAAAGAAGAGTAGGCCACTGCACTTTTTAATGAACAATCCCCAGCATTTGCCTGGAGTCATTTTGGGAAACCTGGAAAAACAGATTACAATGGCCAGATGCAAGATTTAAATGCAGGTCCTCCCGACTGCAAGTCCTCAATGCAGAGTCTAGTTAACAAGCATAGTTGACGAATGATGGTAACTACATGAATTATAAGTATGCCCTATATTCACGCAGTTACACTCCTTACTGTTACCGTAGGAACAATATTTTTCAAGACAAGTAGTTATTATCAATATATTTTTCTAACAAGATACTTCATACAGACCATACTGGGTACGAAGAAGTGTGTAATGGTGATAAAATTACTAACAGACACAATGCTTACACATTCACCCTTATTTAACAACAATCAATTTATTAACATTCTATAAAAAAAAGTTCTTTCCTAACATAGATAGTCTTTTCATGTCAAATTTATTAAGCATCATTTCTGAATATGTTTGGTTAAGTAAGTTGTTATCACCGAGTCAATGCTAGCTTCTAAGTTTAGGTTTGAAACTTCTCTAAATTTGCATCTTTTTATTTTACGTAATATTGTACAATATATTTTAATATTATAAAGTAATAAGCACGTTACTTATAGAATCGATGTATCTTTATTTTTATATCATTTCAGGACATTTTCATGTTTGTATAACAGCAACTAACAGTTGTAAACTACCTTATGTTTTATAGCAGTTAGGTTTCACAGTGCATTTGTTTACGATGTGCACTTTCAGTATACCGTACAAGTTTTCTAACACTATTTCCATTGTATTGTTATTTATACGTTACAACTGCCAAGATGGACATATCCGTATCTATTCTTTTCTTGCGGGAATAACTGCCTATCCTGAGAAGAGTTAAGTATAACTGCAACTGTTAGTAAAAATACATTTGTAATACTTTCTTGATAGAACAAATATTTTACCCTGTGAAAGCCAGTAATACATTAAAATTATGTGCGCACAGTGAGCTTACAATACCCACGAAACTGCTTTCAACATTTTACGAAATAAATACACACCTTTCTCGCGATGCTCAAAGTAGCAAAATTATTGTGAAACTCCACATCATCGTAATTGATGAACTAGGTGAATAGAGACAATAGCTTTCTGAATGTGAGAGTTTTAAGACGAGAAGAGAGAGAGTTTTACAGCAATGAGGTCTTCAGAACCGAGTTACAACGAACATAAGCACTTGCACAGTCCATACGAAACACAAGAGTTAACCTGCACGTATTTCAGTATGATTAGCTACAATCGTACATTGTGATAAGCAAATACACAAAATAGATTTCTGTGTTTGTAAAAGTGATTAGTTCAACTTTAGGTTACTACATACTAATACTGTGTCAGAGGTCTGGCCAATCACCAGTCATGAATGTAACAACGTTGCTACACGAGAGATTAACTTCCATTAAGACTAAAGAATTTGTGTTGGACCTGGTAGTACAGAAACACTATTAACCATAGTTACGAAAATATAATTGCTACAATGCTTTCAAATATATATACTACAGTAATAAAAACAATTCAATGTAAAAAATCTTCAGGTGCTAATAAAAATGCTAAAGCATTATTTAAAAATGTGAACCGTTACGTTTTATTTATTATTCAAGCTGCCAACTGCATCAATACAAAATTCTTCCTCATATTATAAAGCTTATAACCATTGCAACAAGCCCTCGGTACGTTTGTATTTAAGATAGTAAAACCACAATAACTACAGGTATGTGTTAACTCAGTGTAGTCAAGACTTTAGTCATGTTAATTAATCCTTTTATTACCAGCTACCAATTTATCTGGTTTGTAATACAATGTAATAAAAAATTAATATTACATTCTTTAATACAGCAAAATGAATTACGAACAAAGAATTTTATATTTGTAATGACATTCTGACAAAATATGCGAAGATGAAATGACAGTCAAACTAAGTTAACCAGAAGTTTCTAGAAGTAGCAAGGCGAAATGGCATTTTGCTAAAAATATTATTTGAAGCACTTTCTCTTATTGTTCGAGATTATTCTTTCCAATCTCACGTAGCTCTTCCTGGATCTACACAATACACAGAGGTAGGGAATCCGAGAAACTTGGACCAGAACCTCTAGACTGCGTTACAATGCAAGATGCTGCCTAGGTCTTTGCGTTTGATTAATCTGACCCAATCAGAATAAAGTATGTGTTCCCTACTATTTGAACATACAGTACTACCTAAACACAGCTACACAACCAGGCATCACAAATACTAACGAGAGAAGAACTACAGAATGGTTCAAAAGTCCAGATACAGTACTATGACACTCAACTGTCAAGTTTGGGTCGTATGAACCACATCGAGATAATTGAGAAGACACACAACTCCTGTGATCTTTGAACGATTCTTGCAATGGATTGGTATTATGTATAGAACCGATATCATGGACATACGCCATTGCTTGCGAATGTTGCCGTCTTGCAGAAAACATCCACAATAAAACGAAAAAACAAACCAACAAAGAAAAGTCGAGCGTTAGCTGTTGTCAACAAACAAATAACATACATACAGTCCTAGAGAGGGACATAGTCGTAACCACAAAGTGGAACAAATAAA
>PNEQ01002283.1:19445-41004 GCA_003012365.1 Medauroidea extradentata | reverse complement strand
ACTGGAAACAAAGACAATCAACAGTATTCGCTGGAAAGCCAAACCGCAACATCTGTTGTATACATAAAGTAAACAAAAGGACGTCAAGACGTAAACACGATCGGTTCAGTTCAGTCCGTTTCCTATTCCATTTTTCGTAGAAAATAATTCGTGCGCATGCGCAGTCGTCGCGTCCAGTGTCTGTCTCGAGACGCTCGTTAGGAAAATGTACGACCCAAATAGTGTTCGAAATTTAACCCACATGAAATCTACCTGTGTGTCTCGATCGCGGTATTAGGTCTCGATCACGGCAACTTCTCACATTTTACTCACGAACATGGACCACGTCAATCAAGTAACAAATATATATTATTTTGCTGTACGTTTACCAAGTGGTAGAAATTTTCTTTGTACCATATATTTTCATAAACAGTCATTTATCTTACCTGTTTAAAGATGAAGAAGAAGAAATTATCTCTTATTCGTATTCTGGCTATGTAATATGTATTTGTTATCTTCAAGTCTGTGAGTTGTTGATGTGTGTCGTCTGTATGTTTTCATTAGAGATTAGACTGTCAGTAAATTGAAGACTCAGTCGTTACTAATGAAATGTCGCACGTTCAATACATAGACGAGTTAATTCGTGAATATTTGTTATTTAGAGGTTTCGGTGGAACACTCAAAGTTTTCGATTCTGATCTAAAGACTGATAAGGATAAGGGATTTAGGGTAAGTAACTTATCTTACAAGAAGGTAAAACAATGTCTTGTTCACCTCGGCTTGTGTCGTGTAAATGATTACAGGTCTTACTAGTGATTAGCTTACAAAGTTTTGTACACTAGGCTAGTGTGAGATAGCTGTGGTTTGTTCTGTTTTTGTCTTTCTCGCTCAAGTGGAATGTAAACATGCAATATTCATGTGCGTGAAAATGTTTTTAAATGCAATAGCTTACAAAGTAGTAAGCAGTTTAAAACTTATAATGTCGAGCTTTTTAAAAGTAATGTATAAGCAGGGTGAGGATAGAGGGAAGACAGGCAGTTACGGGCCAGCGAGTCTCACTCCTTTTATTGTGTTAAAGAATATTTGTTTGTCAATTAAATTTCTTATCCTAGTTTTAAGCAAAAAGTGAAAAATGGTTTTACAGATGTTGTGCCTTTAGTGTATGTACATGTTAGCTGTTAATAATCATGAGCACACTTGTAACTGTCAGCATATTTGTGAGTGTATGTAGGCCTATATGTACCTATATCAACAACCATCTGCTTCTCTTATCTCATTTAATGTACTGTATGTAGGGTATTTATTTAACTTAAGAAGTCCCAACTTACAGTGAATGCAAGCATACTTAAATTGTTGCAAATTGGTTTTGTTTGTCTTGTCTACTTGTTGTATTGTTTGTCTTGTCTACTTGTTTTATTGTTTGTCTTGTCTGTCTTTTTCGTATCTACTTAAATGACGAGTTCAAATACCATTGTTGTATGCTCAACTGAACAATAAATATCTATCTATCTATGAAATACAGGGACGGTGGTGGAGAGGTTGATTGTATAATATGTGGTAAATGTTACGAACAACAGCAAATGGATACAGGAATACCAACATGGGTTTAGAAAGGATATTCATGTGAGACTCAGTTGGCAGCTTGTTGGAGGATCTGGTTCAGGCAGTTGATAAGGGGAAGTAGGTGGATGCCTGCTTCATAGACTTCGAGAAGGCCTTTGACAAGGTTCCTCATAGAATATTGATGAGAGAAGTGGAAAGACTGCTTGAGCACTTACTCAAGGGACGAAGTCCAAGAGTGAAAGGGGGGAAGGTAATTTCAGACGAAGGAGAGGTTACATAAGGAGCACGCAGGGAAGTTTGGTGGGGCCTTTGTTATTCACTATAATGGTAAATGACATGAGACACAGGATCGCAGGTAAAATAAGACTGTTTGCAGATGACTGTGTACTGTATACAGAGGTGGGGAGTGGAATCAACTTGCAGGAGGATATTGATAGGTTGTGGTCCTGGACAGTGGGGAACAGAATGAAGATTATTGTACGTAAAACCAAGTTAGTGAGGTATAGTATGAAGTGAGTGGTGAGTAGAGTGGTATGCAGATGGGATGGGCAGGAGATAGAGGAAACCATAGAATATAAGTATCTAGGAGTTGTGATACAAACAAATCTAAGGTGGACAAAGCAGGTGGATAGAGTGGTTAAGAAGGGTAGAAGGGCTTTAGGACTGCTCGGGAGGGTATTGAGGGTTAGTGGTGAGGTGAAGGGAAAGGCATATTGTACAACGGTTCGTCCAGTATTAGAATATGCTGCCACGGAGTGGGATCCGTACGTGAAGGTGCAGGAGCTGGTGAAGGTGCAGAGAAGGACAGCGAGGTAGGTAATGAATTAATGGAAAAGGCAGGGTCAGACTGGTGAGCAGGAAAGGAACTTTAGGCCAAGCGTGATGATGAAGGAATTGGGATGGAAACCATTGAACGCCAGGAGGAGAGTTGAACGACTGGTCAGAATGAGGTTAGAAGAGTGAGGGGGGGGGGGGGGCGAATGAGGAAATTTGGCCTGCAAATTAACTAAGGGAACTTTTAAGAGTGAAGGTAGCAACAGTGAGAAAATTCAGAGTGTGTGGAGGAGAATAGAGAGGGGTAAACAGTGATGCTTGTGAGGATGGTGAGGAAGTGGAATGCACTTGCAGGAGGAGTTGGTGACTGTGAGGGGAGTTGGAAGGTTTGGGAAGTGACTAGAGGATTGGAACGGTGGGGCTGGGGAGGAATCTGCTTGCCACCGGGCATTAACCCAATTGCTAGTATAGAACTTATTATTATTATTTTAAGCTACCAGTGTTGAAGGCATATTACTGGATCCTGCATCATGTTACTTAAATGAAAATGTTTTCTTCTACTGATATTATTTCCATGTTTAATAGCGGTTCATTTAATAATTTTTATTCAGACACGTTAAATATTGTGTAAGTTGCTATTCTAAATTCTACCTTAAATTCTGTACTGTGTGGGTCGGTTGGCGCTACTGTAACGTTGGGCTCATATTCTAGAGGACCTGAGGCTCAATTCTTGTGAGTGTCAAATTAATTTTGATAGCAGATTAATCTGATTATTTCATTCTGATAGTAAGTGTCAGAATGTGAAAATACCATTTCTCTAATTTGATCTTTCTGTCAGCATAATATGTAGTACATTTGGAAAAACCCGGAGGTACAACATGGCAACAATGAGTTTGGTATGTTGTTTCCCTGAACCTGTTACATCTAAGAATGTAATTGTTTCCAAATCAATTGCAGCTAAGAATGATACGTACTCTCACAGATACACACACATATGAGAGTTCGGGAATAAAAGGATGAGGGTCCAGGAAACATGTTATGGAGAAAACACCATTTGAAATTTTAAACACGTATTCTATAATTGCTAGGAGTGTGTGTGACAACTCTTCTGGATATCATTTTCTCACAAATATACCCTTACGTTAATATCACGACTCAATTTGTTCATCCCACACTGGAAAAAAAAAATTTATTAATAATCCACATAATAAACAATACATATGAGGGTCCATTCATATGTAACATTGAAGAACAATATCCTGCTATGTTTATAGCTGTAAGCCTTTCATAGAAAAAAAAAGTCAGAGCAGGTTTACAAGAGTGTTATACATGTGGCAAGTTTGTGCTTCTTCAGAACAAAATCTCTTGAGGTGTTGCAGATCATCGTATTTTGTTCTTGCGATGGGTAACATATCCATGTATGCCATTGACGGTAGTTGAAAGCTGCCTTCTGGTAGAGAAGGTTGTTTGATTTTTGGTAGTATTACAATAGCATGATATAGGTGATTCTGAATAAAGCGAGCACTCAAAATAGCCCTGATTAATTTCTATTTTCTGCCATTTTATGTCTTTACGCCAAATGTAAACATAAATATTGCCACATGCTTTTATTTACATAGGCTTTTACAATATTTACATCTCTATCAGGCTACACTAATTTGATAAAAATGTTACCTACAAAGTCTAATCATTAAATGCACAAGGGCTGAATATATGCTGTAATCAATAGTAAGCTTAGTTATAAATACCTGCGAGTAAACGTCTTATAATACTGGTTTGTCCATCGACTAATTGATACAACACGCACTATTACCGTACGAATCTCGTAAATGCGGGCCTAAGTATATTTGAATTTGTAACTCAAAACCGCCACTAAAAACACACATGCCACACGCAATCCAAGAATTCAAGTTTCTTTCAGTTCTACTGCCGTGAATAACGATGATGCAGTTAACAGAAACAATTAATAATGTATTTCCTCACGTCTCGCTTTCAAGCAAGCTAAGCGACGAAGCGAAAACCTAACTGATGCCACCTGTCTGTGGAATTTTGAACTGTCTGAGGCGCGGAGCAAGCGGTCATGTGCAACGGCCAGGTAGCGTCGCGTTGTGCTGGCGCTAATTAAGTCAAATTATAAAGTCTGTAACTATGTCAATAAGATTGTAAATAAATATTTAAAAGTGTATTACATACCGAGAAGTCACTAATGTTGTATTCAAATAGGTAAATACACGGAACTACGTGCGATAATTCGCTGCCAACCATACAAGCAATAATGTAACTCTTGCTAATGTTGACTTACATGCAGTAACGGCTAGTGATTTTTTTCAAAGGTTAAATCTTTAGTGCTCACTTTATCCCGAATGACCTATACTTCGAACCATTGTAGGTTTCTCGATGAATCATTCGTGGGTGGTGTTCAATAATGGTCAATTCTTTCACTGGCCGTGTTTTGAAGGGACACTTAGGCATGTATATATCTGAGAAGAACTTGGTCCACAATTTGAAGATTTCTTGGTTTTCACACGAAATCTCTGTAAATGTGGAAGGCTTAACTCTGGAATTTCCTACAACGCTGTTCGATTCACATGGTAGCTCAACGTGGGATTTTAGGTTCGCAGACCCATATTTTTGTCACGCTCCGTATATGAATGTCCACAAATTGGGAACATTACTTTGATTTTGTTTAGTTTCTTCACAAAATGTACAGTATAGTGCAGCTTTCTAAAGACTGTGAAGTTCTTGTTCTGTCCACAGCATAACAGAATATTGTTAGTTCTTTACTTTACTTTCTGGGATCTTTTAAGGCTATAGTAAGAATTCCTGCTTTTGAATGAGTATATGTTCTTCACAATACAGTTCACAGTCTCTTCTGAATATTCGTTAGCCTTTGTACCATGTTTTCCCCTCATATCTAATGGAGCTGAGCCTGTTTTTGTAAGTCCATTTTGCAGTATTGAGACGTTTTTCTGTGATACTATATAATGATAAAAATGCTTTGTAACAATCCGGCACTTCACACACTTCGTTATTTTTGACTACTCGAACTTTATACGAGTATGAAAAGGAATGCAATTCTGCCTCTTCCTCAGGTTTTCTGGGACGATGACCTTGCACAGGCTTGCATGTTATCAAGCCACAAAGATACAGCGATTGTTCGTCATATGAAGTTAATGCATAAATTTCATAACAATAGATTTTGTCATCAGGAGTGAGTGTTTTGAAACATTACAATTTTTTACAATGACAGTCCTCAACTGTTTCGTGGCTACATAACCTTAATCGCTTCACTACAGCTTGCTTTCGACCATGCGACTTTCGTTTCCTTGTGCAAGTCGATGTTGTAGCCTCTTCCAACTCATTCATATTGTAAACGACACCAATAAGGTCGACCGACACGCACCTGAAACACGCTACTTTCCAACTTGCTAAAATATGGTTTTGTTTTACATTAAGCAAAATGAATAATGTAAATAAACAATTATTATAGTACCACGATAACCCACTTCTGCGCTGAAGTAGACTTATAGTATTACCAATATTTTCACTCTCATCCTTCTAGCTTACATCTACCGGGACCCTCATCTTTCTAGCCTGGTGCACCAATACTTTACCTGCCCATTATGGCGAACTCTCATCCTTTTATCGCAGGGTGTAACGTCTGTCGGATTCTACATATTGTAACCTGTTTTAACAATTAATTATCCCAATTTTCGGAAAACTGGACTCTCCTCCTTTTATTCCTGTACTCTTCATATATACTGTATATATATATATATATTTTTTTTTTTTTTTTCTTTTACTTTATCATTTCTTTGTCTGGGTTGCATTATAAGAGATATGATCAATGAGTAAGATTATGCTGGAGCAGTGAGAAATTTTAATAGCACATATAGGAAACAATTGTGGCTTAGGCAAGGGTAACTTCACAACCAATTTCAGTAAAAAAAATCCAGTGATCACTGGCATCAAATTACAACAACACTGAATGCATATGGTGAACTAATCAAATCACATACATACAGCTGATAAAGGTTCGTTTTGCTGTAGAATGCCATAAAAGTTAATGTATAATTAAAATTTTAAACTGGTATTATTAACGACTACAGCAAGGCAAGAGAATAAATACTGTGATTCTGACATCTCTCCGTCTGATTACATTCTGATGGATCTCTTGCTGTCTGGTTATATTCAGACAGCTCAAGCTTCATTCCAATACCTAATTCCGCTATTGAGTTTTCAAGAAATGACGTAAGGATTCAGACAGTGGAATAACGTCATTCCACTCTCAGAACTATGCAGACACTCGAAAGTTTGGCCCCTGAGTTGGAGTCCGAAGCTACAGCCATGTTTGGGTTTTCCAAGGTTTCCCAAAATTTCTCCAGGTAGATGCCACAATGTTTCATTAACAAAGGCAGCGGTGTCTTCCTCTCTCATTTCCTGTATCAACTTGTGTGCCACTGTCTCCAGTGACCCCACTGGCAACGAGACTTAAATCCAGCTTATTATACCTTACCGGTACCTTAAAATCTGCATTCAACATGTTAATGTTTTACACTTTCTTGTGCAGAAAAGTTTGCTGTGTGTACCAATCCATCAGTTTGGTAGGATGCTGACTGATACATTAGCTAACATTTCTTTTCTTGTATACAACATAGTCTCTTATAAGAGACTTAAGATCATAATAATTATTATGTTCTTAAGTTTCATACTACTGGCAGTTTCCAAAATAATCTCTTTTCTGCAGGGTCGGGCCCCGTATTTTTGCATGTGAGAATCGTGCCAGATGATGCTGCTGGTAGGCAGGGGTGCAGAAGATGTCCGATCAAGGGAACGAGGTTCAGGGGAAATCAGAATACCTTAGGGGGAATACTTGTTGAGAAAAAAAATCAGTATCTGCTTGTGCACGTAAATGAGCTGCTGCACTCGCATACGAGCCATACTGTCATATATTGCCCTTTGGTAAGCTTTTAATGATTGTTATTAATTTTTAACATAGTCAAATTGCCCCTTAATATGTTAAAAAGTGTGCAGTGGTTTTGGTGGGAAATTTTGGGCCATAATAATGTGTTGTGGGGAAGTAGTCATCCCAAATACATTTTCTGCATCCCTACTGGTAGGCGGGTGTTCTCTGGGATCTGCCGTTTCCTCTGCCCTTTAATTCCAGCACCACGCCATACTCACCTCATGTCACCTCTTGCCAGCGCTAAAGACCTTGATGTTGAGCGCTGACCTAAATCTCTGATTCACTTGCTCATACACATACATACACACAATTTTTCTACAAGACTTAACCTAAAACGTGTTCATTACTCATTCACTCCAAGGTTATCATTACAACTTTAACTGTTAATATTTCAGAAACTGGGAAAGGATTCAAAGGTGTGGTTCGTGGAACAATGTTCACACACACCTAGAGTTTTAGTAGCCCCCTATAAGAGTTCAATGTGTACCCTATCTGTAGTACGCTAGGTATCTCGGTGATATTCCAGTTCAGCCCATGTCCGGCATAGCACGTCCTCATTAACATGATCTATTGCTGGTATTATGCGAGCTTGCAGTATCTGCAGATCCCGCACTGGGGTCTGGTAGACCACATCCTTCACAAAACTCCATAAGAAAAAATCCAGTGTGTTAATGCCTGGAGACTTTGGGGACTAGGAAGTAGGTCCTCCTCTACCAATAAAGCGACCTGGAAGCATGTCGTACAAAGCAGCCCTGACGACCAAGGCCCATTGCGGAGGGGCACCATTCTGCTGCAGCATGGTGTCAGGTTGCAGATCTTCAACCTGTGGAAATGCAAACTGTTTTGTGTTACTGTTACTGAGACTTCTGCAAATAAAAAGGGCCCCATCACAACAGAGTCTTGGAGCAGACCACACCACGTGTTCATCTTCAAGCTCTCTTATGCAAGTTCCATGCTAAAGTAGGGATTCTCAGAGCTCCATATCTTCACTTTGTGTACGTTCACCTTCTCGGACACTTGAAAACAAGCTTTGTCAGTGAACTTCACCTTTTTCAAGAAGTCTGGGTCATTGTCGATGCAACTCAGCATCTCAACTGCAAATGCGTTTTGCTTTGGCCTGTCGTCAGGTTTACTCGCATGCAGCAGCTGCACCTTGTAGGCATGCAGCTTCAGTATTTTATACAGTACCCAGTGCACCATTTTCATGGGTACATGCAACTGTCTAGAAGCATGGCGGATTGATTTGGTGGGGCTCAGGAGAAATGTGTGTTGTACTCGTTCCATATCTCCTCACTCATGTTTGGTTTTCCAGAACTCATCGTCAAGACAGTTCTGGTTTTCTTAATCCTCGTGTACCACTGTCTGATGGTCAGTCGTGATGGTCGTGTGCTTCTGTTATGTGTCCAGAACTTCTGCTCGACCTGGGTGTCAGATTTGGTCTCTGTAAGCGTTTTGACTCGCTGTGCCATCTGCTATAGGTTGGCAAATTTTTTTTTCCACTAACCTGCTGGAACAAACACCAAACAAAACTTAAGGTGTGTGTGAAATTGTGTTGCTAACCACACATTTCTATCTTTCCCCTTCCCTGAAATATTAACCATCAAAGTTGTAAAGATTATTTTGGAACAACCGTACTTGTTTGTAATATAGGGCTTATGTTACTACTGCAGGTCTTGTATTTTGAAGTTAAGCTGTGTCTTAAGTTATTAAGAGTAGTACATTCGATTTCCAACTCTGAGTGTAGTGTAGCAATGCGAGACTAAGGGCCGTATCTATAAACGACTTTCGAATGACAACCATCTACTCACAGATGCTTTCTCTATGGGGATATCAGTTGGTTGTCATTTGAAAGCCGTTTATAGATACGGCACTTCAACAAGGCACATAACTCAAAATCCAAGAAAGAAGTAGTAACATTGGCCATGATTGTCTGCATCCTTGTCCCACTCAGATTTTTTTTAAACACTGCATGAGACACAAAATAATAGTTTTTTGATAAATTTTAGTTAGCCTCCCAGTTTGAGTTGTAAAGTTTTTACAGCAGAAATGTTTGTCTTAACAGGTGGACAAGATAGTGGATCAGCTGATGCAGTATGTTTCATCCTACGATCTCGTGTCTCTACGAGAGCTGTGGGGTCATTTGGACCAGAAGATGTTCAGCAAGCTGGAACATCATTTCACCGCTGGTAATGTGGCTGATAGTCCTTGTATAAGTAATTATTGTATAGTTCTATGCTGGTTATTTTTATTGTAGTAGTTTTACATGCTTAAGGCTAACAATTCTGTTAGGCAGTGTTGTAAATATACTAGTGTGGTGTGGTTTCACCAACATCTGTTAAGCATTTAACATTTGTTAAAGAGTATTAACAGAAGATTCAATGTGTTAAATCTTCAGTTTATCCTCTTTAACAAATGTTAAATGCTTAACAGAGGTTGGTCAAACTGGGCCTGTGTGTTTCAAAGAATAATATTGAATAGTAGCCTAAATTTGTAAAACTCTGATCATCATTTCAGGCTCTCTTTAAGTTGCCCTATTACCTGACAGTGAAATAAATATATTATTTTTTGCAAAACCTATAAATATGAGGAGCTTTTTTCCAAAACTAGATATGTATCTCCAAAAATTAAACATTCTCTTTATGGTCAATTCTGTACAAACCACATCAACTACATCAAATGGTGAAATGGTTTTTGTTCTAAAGTATATACGTTAGATCAAAAACCATTTCACAATCTGATTTAGTTGATGTGGTTTGTACAGAAACTGCCATAAACAGAATTTTTAATTTTTTGGAGATATCCAGTTTTGAAAAAAAGCTCCTCGTATACTCTCAATGCATCATGAATTAACATATTATACATTGTGCTTTGAAAAAAAATTCACTATATGGTTGTCGAATACTTAAAAAAACATTACACCTATTCAAAATACTGATTCCAAGTCTTCTAACATAGCAAAAACCTTTTTTTTTTGTCACAGTTATAGGCCTACTACAGTAAACTTTGCTGAAATGTTTCAATGTTGTAAAATGTGAAATGACAGGGCCAACGCTTAAGAGGGCATAGCTTAACCCAGCGCTAAAAGCGTCAGTTTTTAAATTGTAGGTTTCTTAAAGCCAATTTGCAAAAATCAAAATAGGTACAGTAATCCTAGACAATAATTTTTGACAACTTTCTGAGCAAAATTTTTTTGTGGTAATGTATCTCTGAAAAACAATCTCTGATGCTGAAATCTAGTATATTTAATTGCTGCGAAAGATATCACACGTAACAAATGCATCATTCTCTGTACGTAAATGTTTGCTCATAAAGTTGGCTAATATCATTATCTGTGGTTATGGTATTTTTAACCTTAATTATCTACCACACATTCTTAAAGTTATAACAAATATCTTGCTATACCAATATCGTCAACTGTCTAGAAAATAGTGTGACATGTTTCACTAGTGCTTCTAGTGGCTTGAAATGATGGCTAGAGTTCGAAACAATTAATAAATATATATTTACTCTGTAATATTTTCACTCGAGTTTAAGAGTTCGTCATAGAGATTTTGCGTTGGTTGGTTCTAGCCGAATTTTTCCAAACTGCTAGGAGCGCTAGTGAAACATGTCACATTTCTCACACATGCTTAGAGATTGGAGTTTCCAATATTAATGCAGAAGATATTTGGTTCTATAGTTTCAGTGATGTGTCGGAAACACAGTGTTTGTTTAGCTTTTTGCGTGCAGAAACTGTGGGCCTTTAGGTGAGCACGTCAGTGTAGCCCTTATCACTGTCTCACTTTTTGGTCTCCGACTGGAATGACAGCTGTGGATAGGAAATATGTTTAAGTCTAAAAATCATGTTAATTTGTTGTTATTTGTTTCCCATCAGCTGTTCGTAAACTGGAAAATGCAGTCTTAAAGCTGTACTTGGTGAATGCAGTGGTGAACAACAAACCGGACAAAGTGTTGGAGTTTTTCAACAAATATAGCATCGAACTACAAGGCCAAGCTGAATGGAAGGATTGGTTCAGTAAGTTTTATTGTAAATTGAAAAATACATAGTACGTAGTCGTTCTCCTATTGCCATCAGCTTGAAGATTAAAATTGTAATGTCATGTGTAGGTATTATATTGAGTTACTTGAACAGATTTTTACATTTTTTCCCATGCATTTCAGCATTGCCGTTCAGAGGCTGGTGTAGAGATCTGGCCAAACCTTAGTTTCTCATAGCTGAACATGACGTTCTTTGAGCATAGCAAAATCTTAGATGCTGTGGAGTGTGGTACCAGGCTATTTACGATTAAATGAACACTTTTGAGTTACTTGTATGCGAGATATGAAATAGGTATTGTGATGTAATGAGGCCTTTTTTGGGGGGAGGGGGTTAAGAAAGTCATGGTAATTTTTTTTTTACCTTTCTACTATTAATAGCGTGAACCTAGCATCTTATATTGCACTGTACTCAAAAGTTTATAATTTAGTCCACAAATAAATATATGTATACACATATGTATTTTTTTTATGCTCAAAGCAAATGTCTTCGAAAGTTTTCACTGTACTGTGAACAACCAGTAAACATGTTGACACCGTACGAGTTGGGCAAAAGTGAGAGGTAAGTTTTGTTGGCGAGCTCCTCCCTGATTTGGCATCTAATCTCTCCCAGAGATAGGCGATGCTAGTGGGATCTCTGCTACGGGGAATTTAAAGCTGGTGGCTCTCCCTGCTTAGATAGAACAATGGGTCGGGCAAGTGCACTGACCTCTATGATCCAATGCTCCTGGCATAGTGGAGGGGCATACAACGCGGGGGACTGAGTAGAATGGCGGGAGGGGGCGAAGGTGTCAAGAGGGAGATAGACCAGAACTGGTGCTATGGTAGCTGGAGCTAGGATGGTTGGGGCAGGTGGGGTTGATGACTCGGACAAACTCTGGAGCGGAGCCTTGCCATTAGGAAGATGGGGTAAGGGAGATATAGCACTGTGTGCGTCGAAGCAGCCGAAACTATATTCTTCGTAGAAGAAGGGTCCAGGGAACAGTTCATCTCGTCGTACAGCTGAGCTTCATCCTGTAGATGGCTGGGGCGTGTCTGGCCCGTGCTGCTTCCATCTTCAGCTGCTCATACACCTTGACAGTGGACTTTACCTCATCCAACTGCCTTTTAATGGCTGAGGCAACCCTTTCCCTCTGCTGCCTTCCGGCCCTACGCCGGGGCATCAGGTTTGTAAATTAGGAGTAGGGATATCATCCTTTCGCGGGTTTGCTATGAGTAACTCCTATTCCCGATGTTACAGAGGGTAGAAAATAGGTAAATCTATTTAAATTACCGTGGGCGGTTTCCAGGGGACCAATGTTAGGTGCCCTGTTGCAGTGCCGTAGCCTGTCTGGAGGTCCTAGGGGCTGTGAGGGTCATAGCACAACTATGTAACTGGACGCACTAGCAGGGCCGGCAGCTCTTCCCACACGAGAATCTGTTTCGAAGGGAATGCCTTGGGCTAGCCATAGGTACCGCTCAACCCCTGGAGAGGTTAGCAACTGGCACAGCTCAGCCCTGGCGATTCTTTACTTGGTCCAGAAGAGACCAGGAGCAGGGCAGCAAATGGCGAGTCTAATGACGACCTCCGCTGCCAGAGGAGTCAATTAGGATTTAAGGAAGGGTAGGTGGCAGGAGTCAGAAGGGTGTTGGTAGGGATGCTAGAGCTGAAGTACGGTCACAGGGTTCAGTGGAACTGTTTTTATTACCAAAAACAGCCCCAGCCTGTGCAGTTCAAAAGGTTTCCCTATGAGAGTGAGACCACTGCCAATCCCAGCATGTGGGCGTAGACGGGGGCGACCCAGTACTACTGTGCGGCATCTTCTCGGCGTGGAGCTCTGGAGCATGCGGCGAAGGTTCTCGGCAGCTCGTGCACTGATTCCGTTGAGAGGTCGCGAACAATCAGCGGAGAGGCGCTTGATCGCAGGCTGCAGCCTTTCATATACAAGCTGTAACAAGAGCCGGAGCAGTTGTCAATGCGAAGTCAACTGATGAAACTGAACTGCCCTGTGCGTGCATTACATACCGCGCACCGGCCTGAGGTGAGTGGAGAAGCGACATCTGTGCTATCGCATGACACCCCTCCTCGCAGGAGGGGAGGTGCACTGACATGATGCTCGCCAGCCATGAAGGATAACTGGGACATCTGTCCTATTGGACAGGCTGCTCGGCAGGTTGCGTCAATGTCGCTCACTTAGGCGCAGCCCTACTTGTGACCCAGATGATATGTTGGCGAATGCGGAGGGGAAGGGCAGCACGCAGTCTGGAGGCAGTGAGGAGGCATAATGAAACGATTCGACTGTGGCGCGTCAATGTTTCAAGTTAAAAACATATGTTGTAAAATAAAATAATGGCTATACTGCCCACTATATTTTATTCTTTGAAATTTCCATTGTTTTGGATAAGAACAACGTAAATAAGGCAACTGTGATAGTAGATAATTTCCTGTTCGCCTTATGTTACTGTATTGACTAGAAGTCTGTAATTATGTCACAGTCGGCAACAAATTATTTTACATTGATAATTTCTTTACTAGCCACGATGTTAGTAGAGATGTGCAAATTTCACATTGCTGTTTGGTGGCAGGCTAGGATCAACTAGCCTATGCTCACCTAAACAAACTCCATAATGTTATTCGGTCGGAACGTTCATATCTTTACGTGCCCACATTACAGGATAGTGGGTATTTCACAGTTGATCGTATATCAGTGGTTGAAAGAAAAGTCCTTCAGACACTCCACGCTTACTGCCGGCCAGCAGCAGAAGTCAGATAAGTATACAGGCACTTGGTGTCTGCTGTCAGATAATGCGAAATTTGTATGTCTATAGACATTAAGTGTAGTATATATTATAAGTGCAGATGTCACATCTGTACTTTTGTGCAAGGTACTGTATATATAAATTCATTTTCAGCCACAGTTAGCCAGAAATCAATGAACCTATGTTGCTGTTTAGTTTGAACCTTTAAAGTCGCTGGTATTTTGTATATAATGGGTTGTTCATAACAAAATTAGTACTATTTTGGCCCAACAGGCATTGAATATTAATAAATACATCTAGCTCATACTGTTTTTAGAAATATTAATTTTTTACGCCTAAAAGAGAGCAGAAATCAAATATCTGTCTGTCAGTCTTGTTTAAAATCGTCTTCGCCATGTTGACTGATTTTTTTTAAGGCATTAAATAATGTGGTTTTGGCTAATTATGTAATTAACAAAATCCTGGTTGATTGACTTTTTAATCAAAACCGTATAATTTCTTACTTCGAAAAAAGTACTTATCATGTCAAAAACCATTTTAGACAAAACTGCCTGACAGATTTTTGATATCTGCTCTCGTTTAAGTTTAAAAAAATTATCGCAAAAACAGTAGAAACTAAACAGCATGGCCTTAAGGTACTAAATTTTTGAGTGATGAAACGTAGGACTGTGCACTCATTTTACTAGTTACGTGACAGTGTTTATGTTAGAAGTGTTGGAAAGAGAGGAAGGTCTTAAAATGGCCTTAAAATTTTTCCAGCATCTATAGGTAATCATACACTTAGCTGGCCGCTACTTTGTAGCTTGATAATCATCGTTTATTAGCTGTCTCCACCTGTATTTAGGGCATCAGAAGCCTTGTTTAAATTATCATGTATTGGTTGTTACCTTGCGATAAACTTACAAATCTATAACATCTGACCAATTATAGTTACAAAATCATGTAAAATATAATTTTCAAATCGTAAATCGAGGCTCATTGTTTCGTCATCAGGCAATGCATACACAGGTGAGTCCTTTAAAAGATGTCCAGTGGGTAATATGTGTGAAGGAGCGAAAGAGTGAAGAAAGATAGTCTAGTATGACAACTTACTAAGAGTAAGTGCTGGAAGTAACTGCCATTGACCTCGAGACAGGTGCGCAGACGACACCAAAAGTTTTCAAAGGCCTCTCTGGACATGATGCTGGATGGCATCTGTATCCATCCTGTACAGCAGTTTGTGACTAAAACTAATGGCCTCATGGCTATGTTTTAAGTATAATAATAAAAAATATTTAGTAATGTTATGATTTGTAAATCAAAAACTGAACACAGGGGATAGGTACTATCTTAAGGGTGCCGCCTACCTGTGCGTTAGAGGCACAGAAACAAGAGACATATGGGTGACCTTGAAGCGTGCATAAAATGCAGCATTACTTCAACTAGCCAAGCACTGAACTATAACATGCAAGCTTCCCATCAAACCATTTTTACTATGGCACATTAAGCAGTGACCATATAATTTTATTGGTGGAAAGTTTGTAACTAAGTTTGCAGCCTGAGTTTCACATACATGCTGTTAGTACATTTTGAAGTACGGCAGTCTGAAAGGATCACATTTAGCTATGTTGGAGGGCTTAAAAACTGTGCTTTTAATGAACGTGATGTCTTAATAGTGAGGTTCCGACCTTGTCTGAAGTTTTTCTTTTTTTACATTGGCACGATGGGCACACATGGAATATTTTGGTAGAAAAAACCTGTTTACGTACATACTGCAACACATTTGAAGCGTGAATAGGTGGTGCCCGTAAGAGTGAAAATTATACTAACAGTAACAAACTATAAACTGATTATTACCAGGTGAAGAACCAATGGTTAAGAAATAAGTTTTTATAATTCAATTTACAACATATACTTAATAGGAATATGTGACATACAAGAGCAATTTAAGTGGCGACCTTCAGCCTCAATATGTGCATAATAGTGGTACTTAAAATGTTCGCAAGTTTGTGTTAAGAGACAATCTGTTAGGATGCAACCTAATTGGTTGTCTCCAATTTCTATCAGAGTATCATGCCTTTCCGACTATTTGTAGCCTTTCTCCAAATAGTCAGCCAAAGGTCTTCAATTATCTACGTGGCTTTGTCTCTAAATGTAGGCGAGATCCTATGTTATGTTTATTGATAGTCACATTTAATTTAAATTTGGTCCTAGTGCTGCCCTTCGTGAAGAATCCTGAAGAGGTGCCTTGCTTTGCTGCTCACTTTACACGCCAGTGGCAGGATACAGTGTTGGTATCCCTGCATAACTTCCTCTCAACAATTTTCCAGGTACGTAAAGTGTCAGATTTACACTTTTTTTACACCCCAGGATAGAGTACATGTATGGGTCCCCCTTCTTTCCGCCTCATCCTGTACACATACCCACTCTCTGGTCGTGTGTGGCAGAGGTAAAACACTTGCATAACATTTAAAAAGATTAAAGTTTGATCCCCGTCTCTGGCCTTTTTTTTTTTAAATCACTCCAGACAAATGGTAAGCTGGTTCTTTAAGAGGGGGAGCTAGATACTAAATTATATTTATCGATTTTCTACAGTAACTTCTGTTTTAAAATATTTTTGTTAAATGTGGCAGTGTTAAGGCATAGAAGATATTTGTGATGAATTTTGGAGATTGTAATAGTGTTATTATGTTCATCTTATATTGGACTTGTAATGTAATAATTCTTGAATTATTACATTATTATTTATGTCAATCAGTTTATCAAGAATATATTTTGTATCTTGTCAAAGAAAAAATTTTGATAATACATCTTGAATAAATATTATGGCTCGAAAACAAAAATACAAGAAAATTACCTCACACTCTTCCTTAAATAGGTCTGGTCCACTCCTACTACCTTTCCTCCGTGTACCTCTATCAAGGGTATGTGAAAGTGACCAAATAAATATAAATATTACGATAATTTAGTCTTCCAATAGTGGTGTGTGCCCGTGTCTCTCACCACCGACACAATTGTGCAATACACAAAACAGACGGCTGTGAATCTAGGACGAGAAACAAGTTTCTCATGCCAAGGCACACACTTTCTTACTCCCACTCCAAACATTCCATAAGGTGACTTAATATCTCACTCTGGGATTAGGTAAAATAGTCTCTAGCTATTACTGAAGTAAACTCGTGAAATTGACAATAAAGCTACGTTTATTTAACCAAAATTACACAGTGTCATTAATTACAAAAAGGTGATCCAAATTACGTGGCATTAAACACGTACAATTTAACGTTGCAAAAATAATACATACCACTTGGAAAAGTTAAATGGGGCATCGAACATCTCGCGGCTGAAACGGCACCAACATTACGGAAAACGGAATTAAATGCTTGAAAGCAGAAACAAAACGTGAAAGCTAAAGGATAAAGAGAAACTAATAATGAAATCAAAGCTTACCTAAACAAAGACCAGAAGACATGGGTGTTGCGTTAGCCACGGAGTTGATCTGTAGAACCATGCTGGATGAGGAGCTGAGGCTGAGTGCCCGGAGGCAAGCGTCGACGGCACGGACTAGCTGGCCGGGAGGGGAAGGGGAAAGGGGTGGGAAGCCACGAAGACGGCCGAGGCCACCTGAAGATAAACGAACGTATGACGTCGGTAGAGAAGAGGGGTACTGACAAGTTCATTGGCGGGGGCTCGTAGGCGCACAATTCAAATCTTCTCAGAAACCAATATGGTCAGGAACACATATTATCACCAAGTCCTGAGAAAACATAATGGGGGTGAACTAGCCCAGCTCAGGTGTAACATTTTTGGTGTTAATAAATAATACATATTTTCTTTTGATATTTTAGTTTAATTAACAGCAAAAATTCTTGGTGTTTAATGGAAAGTAAATTCAAACCATTTAGATATATGTCACAGGGAATTTTATGTACAATGATTGATAAGTAAAGACAAAGGCTTCTAGGTAACTAATTAAATATTAAAATTTGAAATATACAGGTACTTACAGAGTTCCAAGGACCTTGATAGTTACATACATAGAAGGACAACACATAATGAATGATTCGCAACTTTTCACTGTGTGAGCCAGCGTCCTTGGGCGCATTATGTGACGTCCTGTTATGTATGTAACTAATTTTATTTAACACATTTCATATTCAAATATACTGTAATATTTCATACACAATTTATAATTAAGAAAATGTCACTCATTTATTTAGAGATTCCTTAGACTTCAACCACCCGTATATATTTAAAGAATTTTTAATTTGTCTCTCTTAATCGGATTTGCCGGTGAAGATATGGAGCCAATAGTAATCCAGAAACACAATGTTTGTTAAACCTTTTGTCTCATCTCAGTGGCCATGAAGATAAGAATCCAATAATAATCATGTAATAAAATTTGTGACCGTGTATGTACTAGGTGCGTGGTATAACTGAAGCAGCAACCAATGAACAAGAAGTAACATTCTGACTATACACAACACTGTGCAGTCTAGTGAAGAGGTCAATGAACCCACTAAATTTTACTGTCTGTATTTATAATACTGACATGTTTCTTTTCGGGTCAAGTTGCTATTGTACCAATGTAGTTTTATGCAATGTGTAACTGTGAAATATTGCTTTCGCTAAGGAATGGTAAGTTTTCTTACTAACCATCAAGGAAATAATGTACACGTTTGTTTATTTTAAGTAAGGTACTTATTCATTGTATGTCACTTAACAAAATTAATTCAGAAACTTAATAGTTGTTTTTAGCATTTCAAAACTGCAGTAACTTAGTTAAATTTTTTTTATGCAACAAAAATTAGAAATAAGCTGTGTTGTGTATGGTCTGTTAATTTCATCAACCTATCCTGTAAAAGTTTCAGGTTACGCTTAACATTTGACTAGATTTCATGTATGTTAAATTACTATACATAGCAGCATCTATTTTGTATGTGTGTGTGACTGCATTCATGTGTGCACATGTTTCGAAACTGGAAATGTTTACAGTTTTATTTTAAGCAGAAATGTGAGAGGGCAGGAGGAGGAACCCTACAGGCATATTTTAACTTCTCAGCCTCTGTATTTACATGTTGTCAGTGAATAATTTTTTTTTAATAATGGTTCTGCCAGAGTTTTAATGTAGATTAAGAAATAACATTGAGATTACAGAAGACCAAGTGTATTAATATTTCTCTCTTGTCAAGCCACCATGCATACCATATCCTTCACTCACTCTTAGAATACAGAGGACGCCTATTACATTACTCGAAGTCTACAGCTGCAACTTTCTAATACTAAACCAATGGTTGTAACCTGTATCGGAAGTAGGCCATATCATAGCTCAGAGTATCCTCATCAGTAGCACGTGTCGTTGCAAACATAAAAGTTTCATGTCTTTAAATTCAAATAAAAATTTTTAGATATTAACTAAGCAACAACACTGAATAGTTTTTAAAAAACTGATCCTTTTAATATTAAAGTAAATTTTCAGGCTAGCTTTACTCCCATTAAATTCACTCAATGAACAAATTTAAAATACATTTTTTGTTTACTTTGCATAAGGTGATTAACTAAATATGTTCCTTTGACCGTTCGTCTGTAATGTGAGCTCTTTGGCAGTTACGCACTGGTTTTATCTCATTCTTCACCTGGCTGCCTTATTTACTAATATAGGAGCTCCACGGGTTGGCCATGCAATTTTATACCTTTTCTCGCCGACTTTGTTTGCGTAGCAAACACTTTTTATCCATCAACAGGGGCCTCGCCTGTTCACAAGTGGGGTATGTGCAGTAATTAGTAGGTGTGTACACGTATTGTTGTGGTGTTTCTAGTGCATGTCCTTGCCCACACTGGTGAGCTACGAGGAAGACGCAGTCAGGATGAAGAAGCTCCAGGAGGAGAATGAAGCCTTACGGCAGCGCTTCGCCACGCTCGTGGAGAGCTCCCGTGCTGGCTCCTTGACCGAGGTCGTCATCCCAGACGTCCCACCTACCACCGAACTCATGGATGACTTCTACGTCATTGCGCTGTGAGAAACATGCCTGTCATTTACATTCTCCCTCTCTCTCTTTCTTCCTGGAATAACTTGTTACATTTTATAATTTCACCAATAAGTATGCATTCCGTTATGTACTGAGTTACATAGATTCAGATAATTTCAGATTAACAAATTGTTAACATTTTTTTTACTAATGCTGGAGAATACATTCACTTATGCAAAATATTGCAGGTTACTTGATAACTCCTGGTTTTGCTAATTACTTTACTGTCTCTTTGTACAACACAAATAAAAAATCTGGTAGTTATGTTGCAGTTTTTCAGATGGTTTATCCGTGCATAAATGTTTTCGAGAAGTTCTGTTCTTAAATTTTGTCAGATGATAATTTCTACATAGTCAGCCACTCTGGGTTCAGGTGATGATGCCTGCATGCATTCTTATACTTTTCATCGTTATCAGTAGCTACTGTCTATGCGGAACTTCATAGCCATATCTTTCACAAAATATAAAATAAGACAGTACGATGGAATTAATAGTGAAATTTCAGATCATGTGCGGGTCTTGTAAATACCAGCTGCTGTGTAATTCTAGCACCATACTCTTAAGTACTGTACATAATTATCCTTTCCTGTGGTAACTAATATTGACTGATTACTTTTGTCATGGCAATCAAAATTTTTGAGATTCGTTCAACAGAATAAGGAATGTGCAAGTGCTTCTTTTTTCTGTTAGGTGTTCTTATAAATTTTTTATCTGAATTTGTGAGATTGTCTCCATCAGCAAACCAGCGCATGCTATTTAGAAAGTGAAATTCTATCATTAGCTGAAGTGGAATATGTTATTTATATTTTTGTAGGTCAATATACTAGAAATAAATAGAATACTGTAGTTTTGTCAAAGTTCTTTGTTTAAAAAAATGCTGAAACTCAGTTCAAACATCAGGTGAGCATGTGCCTTAATGTTAAAGTAAACAAGTTTTTTTTTTTTAATTATTAATTTTAGTGGCAATAAAGGAAAAAGCAGGAATTCAAGAAACTAATGAATTTTTAAAAAAATTAAATATTTTATAAAGTTGTAAGCAATATTCAAAGCCCGTGAAATGTCATGAATTATTATAGTTGTTGGAAATACAATTAATTATTTTAATGACTTTTACGCATACCAGTTCATACAAACTTAAATACATATTTCAAACTGTAAAAATTAATACCTGTATGTGTGTGTTATGTTTCATTGTGTAATATTATTTGCTTAGTGTTTAATTTTGGTTGGATGTCTGCAGTTGAATGATTGTAACTTCTTTGGTCACAGGGAGACTGGCAGCTCGAGCACGGAGAGCCAAGCTAAGACACTCAAGAAGCTGATCCGGAATATAGGCAGCGGCCTTCCCAGCAGCCCCATACTTGCTCGCAAACCCTCGCAGCCTGTCGCCACACAGGATACAAGTGAGTTTACTTTTGTCTGCAGGAATATGTGGCAGGAAATATCGTCTTAGCTCTCTCTTTGTGTCATCAGTCCTAGAGTTCATCATCGTCCAG
>PNEQ01002283.1:8962-19345 GCA_003012365.1 Medauroidea extradentata | reverse complement strand
AATCCATCATCAATCCTCCAATCCATCATCAGTCCTCAAATCCATCATCAATCCTCCAATAGGTCTTCATAAGCGTTCAGCACCTCTATTATATTATCATCAAACCTTCAGTCCGTTGTTAATCCTCTACTCAATCACTAAGCCTTACACTCTATAATTACCACCATGTTAGTGTGCTTCACTATGTGTTTATGTACTGTATACATATTTTTGACAACTTAAAATCCTATTCCGAAATGCTATTACTGTGAACTGTGGTGTTGCTTAGGGTCCAACAAGCTGAAGGCAAGCGGTTCACCCAGCTTGGATGAGCAGCAGAGGCGAGTCACCCTTCGACAACAGCCACGACCTAGCATGAGGCAGTCCTCGTCTCTCCCCGCGACAACCATCCCACTGGCCAACCCAGAGCTACCACACGACAGAGACACGTCTGTGGAGAGGCGTGGTGGTTCGAGGCAGAGCACGCTTCCCAGCAAGCCTTCCTCATCTGCCTTCCTGCTGCTCAGCCAGGTGTGCTCTTGACTGTCGGGCAGATTGGAGACAGGGGATCAGGGTTGACAACCTGGAGGATCGACATCTTGTTTAGAGATGCTGCCAACATATTACCTTCAAAAAAAGCATAAATATACATACTAGCTTTTTGCGCTCCCTTCAGCAGATTATTTTCCTGTAAGCACCCAGGTCTGTTTTAAGTAAAGGGTATTTGTATTTCTTTTCTCAGCTTTCACTTTTAAAACTAAAATTTAAAAATAATAATTTTGCCATTGTGAGTACTTTTTACAGAGGAGAAAGTGATTATAAATTTGCTGTCATATTTCTTGCATCATTTACATTGCAAAGGCAAAACTCATTAAACATTCATCAAACCTTACTTACATGAATAGTAATGTGCATTTAACAAGAGCTGTGTTTTTAAGTGTACTGCTTTTTACATTGCAATCAGCCAATATTGTAGCTTTTCACTCAAGAAAACATTAATATTTATTGATTCACATTTGTGGCCTTTGTGCAACATTTTTGGGGGTAACAAATTTTGTAAATAAATACACAGTTGTTTTTTCTGGGCTTTATTCAAAATAACTTCTCACTTAACTTTCAACCTGGGCAGTTGACCATTTTTGCTCATCCACTGTAATGCTCAGTATTATTAAATTTACGTAGTAGTTTGCATCAAGGAGGAAGTTCGACTAATCCTTAAATAATGTGTCATATTGTGTAATTCTACATCAACACTGTTTTAAAAGGGTGCTATACATCTGTAAATGAATTACGGTAACTGAATATGTTTATTTACGTTTTCATATAGGAGAACCAAAAAAATAAAAAATCCTAGAAAATAATTTTTGTCGTCATTTTGAACAAATATTTTGCCAGTGACACATTCCAAACAAAACAAAGATACCAATTGTGGTATGATATATGTTTCAACATTAAAAATTTTTTATGTTTTTGATTACAATTTAGACCTTTCCAATTAGTGGATAGTACATTAAAATGTCCTACTCCGAGATTTAATTAATACACATGTTTGCTCTAATAATTCTTCTGTCCAATATAATTGTATGTGATTTAACTGAAAGTAAGTGAGAACATAGATACGTGCAGTAAGAGGCAGGTACAGTACTCAAGACTAAATTTTAATTTACTTCCAAGATTGATAAGCATGCTGAATGGATTTTTTCATTAAACTTATGAACAAACACATTATACTGTAGAACTCAGATTTAACAAAATTTCATGGTTCTTGAAAATCTTGTCAGTAAATTATTTGGTAAAACCAGAATTCTTTAAGTCTGGGACACTGGGTATGGTTCCCAAAATTCATTTTCGCTAAATCAGAGTTTCGAAGAATCTGAGTTCGTAAAATCAGGGTTCTACTACAAGGACATACAGTTTTTAATAATACCTTCATTCCTGAACTATTGTTTTGTAAAAGATGTATTTTATGAAGTACTGTACTGCATTTTGTCTTTGAGTCTTGCAGTCATTACTATCTTGAGGTTAGCGAGTAACTTCTTCACAACTAATCAAATTATTTTCTGTAATTTGTCAGTACATAATCTCAAGTATTTCATTAAATAGACCATCTTAACGTTGTGTATTTCTATGTAGTTAGTTTCAGTAGAATTTGTACCTTGCCCTTCCTTGAGTATGTGTGTTGTATCATATTTTTAATGCATTAAGTTATTTTATATTTGATTTTATGTTTTTTTCATTTAACATTATTGTTTCTGGTTTAAAAAGTATTATTTAAATTAATTAAATTTTTTTGTTATTAATATTCGAATTATTGGTAATAAATATAGTTGTACCAACAAAACAAGTAGTAATTTTTTTATGTTCTCGACAGACACTGTCAGTTGCGTAGGCTACATAAATTTTTATGTGTAATTGTACATTTCTATGACCAAATTATTTAGTGCTGTAGGTATGCAATATTGTCATTTTGTTGTGAATTATTAGAGACAACAGAGCCATAAAACAGTAAATTAAACTTGTTAGAATTTTTGCAAACTAATTTTGGACAGTTTTCATTATATTTGTTTAATTTCGTTGTTTTTGCTGTTTTACTAATCACTAGGTCTTCTCTGGGGCCGCGGTGGCCGAATGGTCAGACCATTCGCCTCCCACCAAGGCGTTCCAGGTTTGATTCCCGGTGGGGTCAGTCCCCGGATTTTTGAATGGGAATTGTGCCGGACAATGCCGTTGGTCGGCGGGTTTTCTGGGGATCTCCTGTTTTCCTCGCCCTTTCATTCCGGTGCTGCTCCAGTCTCACCTCATGTCACTCACTCACTAGGTCTTCTCAGTTTAGTCCAAATAATGGACTGAATGAATATAATTCAGTCTTCTTGACTTGACCTCAACATTTTACTTATGTATCTAAAGTGGAAATGGAACTAAAATAGGGCACAGTAATCCCTTTGGATAACTCGAAATTAGTTTTAATGGAATTTTTTTAACTAAATGATTGAATTTTTGAAGTTTTCAATAATAGAAAATTTTTTGTAAAAATTAACTGAACATGTTTTGTAGGCTGTACTTGCCTTTGAAGTGGAGATGGAGATGACTAGCAGTCACAACACAATATTTACTAGCTTTTGGCTGCCTTACCTTACTCTTGATTTGGCGGGAAGAGGCCACTAGGCTTACTAATTACATAATAATAATAATAATAATAATACAATATGTTGCACAAGTACTTACAGAGTAGTACACGTTGATAGAACACACACAAGAAAGGACAAACACATTTTCTGCGGAAGCGCAGAGGCTTGTGACGTTTCGCCGACCGGGCCGGCTTCTTCAGGCGGCGAGTGGAGGCACACTGATGTCTATTGTTCAGCGGAGGGTGGTAATCAGTGCACCTAGTGGCCAGAGGACACACTAGGTGTGACAGGAAGTTTGAAAGTGGGAAGAGAGGTTATCTGATATTGAGGCCAGGTGGCTGTCTGGATTTGGTGATGTATTGGTGAGCCAGTTCCCAGTGTCTCAACTCAGCACTGATGAGGGCTCTACCTCAGCAGAACAACAGTGCTGAGTTGAGACGTTGGGAACTGGCTCACCAATACATCACCAAATCCAGACAGCCACCTGGCCTCAATATCAGATAACCTCTCTTTCCACTTTCAAACTTCACGCCACACCTAGTGTGTCCTCTGGCCACTAGGTGCACTGATTACCAACCTCCGCTGAACAATAGACATCAGTGTGCCTCCACTCGCCACCTGAAGGAGCCAGCCCGGCCGGCAAAACGTTGCAAGCCTCCGCACTTCCGCGGAAAATGTGTTTGATTTATCTTACTCTTGGTCGCGTTGTGTGTGAGCCATGAGAGGAAGGCAGGGTTTCACTCGACTTGCTTCCCTCCAATTGCTGGGAACATGGCATAAGGATGCTTGACTGGTGTTCACAGACTATCAGCTTCTAGCATGTCAGACAAAGTCTATCACTGTTATTTATTAAGAGCCGTATACAGCACGCGCCAGATGCCGCATCTGAGGTACTAAAATAGAGGAGTGATACGATCTAGACTTGTTCGTATGTAAACAACCGTATTGCCTAAATGCGCGGTGCACGCAAACAGTGTGCAGTGTTTTTATCATTAGTAAAGTCCACCATGTGCTTCTCTATTTTCGATTTACGTTTCCGGTTGGTATATATATGACTGCATCTGAAAAAGCTGTTTTTCGCCCTTTTTGAGGTGTCCCAAAACCATGTTTCTAAGCATGATATGTATACAACAAAAATAAAGAAGCATAGTTTTAAATGTGTTTCCTTTTCTTAGACAGAGATGTTGAAAACTTTTTTAATAGTATTTCATAAAAAAGTTTTCTCCTATTGTTAATGTGTCAAGGGTTCTTAAAAGTGTCAGTTACTATACTGTAATATGACATGTTCTTATTTCCAATCCAAACTAACAAAATATATGTCAAAACATAATCATAACTGAACTCTCTACTGATAATCATTGTTTAGGGTATTCAGTTAAGGAAAATTTGGCACAAAGCATCAGCATTATGCGCTTGACCTTGTTTAGATATCACGTCATGCTGCACGTACATTTCAATACTTGAGCCATTCACCAAAATTTTGATAAACATGTACGACATTTTTGTCAGTGTATCAAAGGTTTACTTCCATTTGTATGTTGTTTTCTGTATTATTACAGAACTCGTCATCTGCTGCTGTTCAATATTATTATTGCATGTCCTACGTGATTTTTGTTAGTGGTCCGTTTAATATTGGTAGCTGAAGATTTAATTTTTCCAATACTGAAACAGATGTCCTGCAATCTAATAGGCTAAACAATTAAAAAAATTATCTACGAGTACTGAAAGTCTCAACGAGGCAGTGTTTTGATATGTATAGGTCACGTTAGTGCAGGCTGTGCCAGTGTTGCGAGTCTTTAAAACAGAAAATTAAAATCTTGTGTGCAAGCCCCAGAAGCTTACAGACATGAGTTTTCTTCACGTAAGGCAGCAGCACGGTTGTAACCTTGTTACCGTCTGCTTAACCTTGCCAGGCTGTTGAAAAGTTGCATGTAGGCCTATACCGGCTGCCAGCATCAGTCACTGCGTAACGTACACCTGTCCAGGTGTGCAGAATGGAATGTTTTTCGAAAATGAATGGTGAAATAGGTAAGTCTATATCACCAACGCAATTCCAGCAGCGTAGATGGCACATGACCTTAGAAATACCTGTGACCATATAAGGGTGATGTGTTTACAGTGCTTTTCCTACAACAGTAAGATTTTTAAATGATATCTGGCAATGTATGCTACTCATTTTATGAAAATGCCTTTTTTTTCAGTTGAAACATGCTACAGACCTGCCATAATACGTACAGTAAAAATTTTTGTGTATTTATCTTGTTTTACATTTCCCCTCCTAATTCGACTCGTAAATTGGGCAACCCTCTCCCCGTTCCCTCAAGTTACAATTAAGTCAAATTCATCTAAGTTCACTGTATATACTTATGTTATCATCATCATCATCAGATTTTTTGTGTTTGTTTATTGCCAAGACTACTGACTGCATTTTTTAATTTGTTCACGATTGGAATTTTGCCAACAACATTCACTACTAGAACAATTTTATATGTTGATTTTATAATGTTTAACCAAACTGAGATTACTTAGTGAAAAGGGTTTTTCGGCCTTAGCTTTTGGTTGTAGGTAATGCTACTTTAAAAGGCAAGGATGCTGCTAGTTACATATGATTAAATCAAACTTGTTACATTGAATTGCCTGGGTTACTCATAACAACACTTACAGATAATCGACTTATGTATTTAGATGGAAGTATTAATTATTATAAAATTCAGACAGATGCTCAGGTACTTACATAATTACACTTGCAATTAAGAATACATAAAAAAAACATTTTTGCACATTCGCGACATGTCTCAGGCTAGGCCTCTCGAGCTGTGAACATAGGCATATAGCTGTTTGGTAAACTGTGGTAGGTACAGTAATTAGTATGCCCAGTAGCTGAGGTGCAAATTAGGGTGCGGCTGTGAGAAATTTAAAAAAAAGTGCTGAGGTAGTGGTGTTTTGTGGCGTTATGGTTGTCTGGATTTGGTATAATAGTACTAATGGGCTACAGTAAGTAGTTTTTAACCTCTTTAACGCAAAACTGTCAGAAATTAGTAAGGGGACTGGTGTTGCGAGAGGCGTAATTGTTTCTATGTTGCTGTATGGACGTGTATTCATCATTCATATGGTCATACTACAAGTGGTTTACCATGTATACAGTTGTCTCATTAAACAATTCTAGTTTTTAACAGTGGCACAGAAACAATTTCTTCTGGAGAAGGGGGAGGGGTAAGTGATAAAGTGGGAAGGGTAAGAATAGTTTTCCTGCCTGGAAAATTGAGAACTGTATTGAGGTTCAATGTGATGTTTAAGTGTGTTTCAAGCTAAGTGTAATTATAATATTTTGATGATAATTTGTTACGTTGCTCAGTAGTTTTATTTAGCAGGATTTTTTTTTTTTTTTCTCTTCTTCTTCCTTCCTTCCTTCCTTTAAAGGGAGAGAAATATATCCTCTTGATCCCCTCCCTCTCACCCATTCCTATGCCTTTGGTTTTAAAAGTTTCTGAAGAGTGGGATGTGAACAAATTTTCTGTGGTATAGTATTATTTATTTTGATATGCTAGTTGACAGCGTGACAGTAGTAATTATGTGTAGAAGTAAACAGGACTGCCAGTACAACATTAAAAACTATATAATCATCACAAGAGACAGCTGTTACTTCAAATAAATTCATGCTTTGTAACAAAGCTTGTGCTTACATCTTGAAGAGTGTCAAAGATAATAAAGAAATTCTACTGATAAGCTGCTAAATCAATATTGAAGAAATTTCTTATTGGATTCCCTCAAATGTTTTTTTTTTCTTTGTCGTAAAATTCTTGTTTTAAAATTCCTGCAAGTGTTGTTAACTCTTTTGATTGGCTATATTTAGTATGAGACAGCCATTTGTTAATAATATACCAAACTGCCTTAAATAAACTTTTGTTAAATCATGTTTTTTCGTTTGATACATTTTCTGCTTCTTAGTAGAACTGCCCTACATCCTGTATGTTTTTACAATTGGCACAGGAGGATTTCAGCGACCACCGTGCTGCCATCTGCCAGTGCAAGTTCAGTCCCTCAGGGTCATCTGTGCTAAGTTCCGACGCTGACGGCGTCATCAAGCTGTGGACCATCTCACCAACACCAAAGTATGTTGCAGTTCCCACATAATATGCTTATCACTAGGCAGTCATCTGAATTTTGCATGCTTGCACGTATGTCAGTACATATACATATACAGTACATCCATCCGTCCATTTGGCTGTCACCTTCTTGAATTATACTCCCATATGAGGACCAGAAACAAGGAATTGATAAAAGGGACATTGGAATATGCCATGCTGCTGCTGTGCACTATGCACGAGCCACTGAACACATGTGAAGATTTACAAACTATTATTCCTTTGAACATGATTTTAAATTGTGACCCAAAATTTTTTAGGCTGCTATTATGCAGCTGAGGTTGATGCGTATCTCAATCATAGTTCCATTTATACATGATTATTAGGTACATTTTGCAATAAATCTTCAGAGAGTAGGTATTTATTATATTTTGGGAGCTCGGAGCAATTCAGACACCAGGAAGGCAACCATGTTATAATAAGTTGTGAAGACGTAACACCAGATTCTCACCCATGTTCTGCCCTCCACGTCCAGAGAGTATGTAAGCTGATAAGTGCTTGTCCTGTTGGTGTTAAACAGCTAGTATTGTCTATACATGATGCACCTGCTAGTCTTGAGTGTGTATACTCAGCCTTCACTTAGTCTTTTGCAGTAGTGTTTGTGGTATGGCAAGGAGCAGAAGTAAAACTGCTGCATTGCTAGTGGCTAGCTAAGTTAGACATAGAGTGTATATTTGGTAGGACAAGTCCCATATCGGGCAGGAGCAACAGTTGTAGGAACAGCCGAAAGCAAAAGACACCGGTGCAATACAAACAAATGTACTAACTTTCAGCAATCACTCTTCCAGACATTGGAAACTCTACTTCTACTACTACGACTGCTATTCATTACTGCACTTAATATTTTTCTGTGTAGGGTTCCAAAAAATTTGTTAGCTTCAGTTAATGTGTTTGTCAATTTTAATTTATTAATTTGTACATTGCACCCTCGTATATTGGTCATGTTTTCTATTCTCCAAGGTCACTGAACTAAGTCCAGTTGAATTCTTAATGCAATTCAGTCATTTATTTTCCTTAAACTGGAATTGAAAATCCACACGATCAAGCAGGGACATGATGGATGAGATGAGGACAGTGCTGGCAGCTGTCTCCAGAGAGACTTCAGTTACCAAGCCAACCCAAAGAATGAAAGAAATAGAAGTGGTGCAGCAGCAGAATGCAAGACGAAGGAAAATGGAAGATCCCAGAGAAAACCAGCTTGCCAACAGGAATGTGTGCCACGTGTCCCACGTGCAAAAATTAGGATGACCCCATCAGGGATTGAACCTGTATCTCCAGATGGTAGGTGAGTCGTCTGACAGCTACGCCACCATTGTCCAAATATCATTAACCATTGTTACGAGAAAAATGTGAGGTATCAGAAGTGTTTATCGACTGGATGCATGTACAGGAGGTGCATTAGGTAAGTAAGTCAAAACAGTTGTCCCCGGACTGGACAGGTTCCACCGTAATTGTCACTGCGGGTTATGTGGTGTTGGTGGCAGTGTGACTTGTGCAGGACTCAGGCAACGTTTGTATGCAAGTCGAGCGTCACATCTGTTGATTGGGTGAAGAGTGGCCGCTACATGATGGCCGGCACTAAGGCGGGGGTCATCAAACTCTACGACACCATCGAGAAGACTTCCATCATGGACATTGGCTCTGAGGCTTCATCTCCTCTGAGTAATCACAGGTACATTTCATTTCAGTTATTTCATTTATCCACTGGACTACATATATAGTACATTGGTACTAGTAGTGTGGGATTAGTCCAAGAACTTTGAGGCTGAGAGAATCTATGTTACAGAAATTAACTTCCCAGTGGAAAAGTTTTAGAGGTAACTCTGGTAAAAAGTATCCTACATTAAGTTTATTTAAGAGAATAAGTCACGTTTCAGAAACATTAATTTAAATCTACATTTGTTTATGTTTGTAGGATAGTGTGTCTGTGTTGCAATCCTGTAGAGAACTCGTTCATCTGCTCTGCAGCCAACACACAGGGAGAAGGAAAGCTACTCCTCTACGACATGAAAACAAGACAGTTGGAGGTATGCTGCACATTACATTTATTTGAAGTTGTTTGTGTATCACCTCCAATAATTTTATTTTGACAGTTATTTTCCATAAATATTTTCTTTGTACGAGTCTATAGTGACCTGGATTCCTGCAGTCCAAGTAACTGCTATTACTCTGTAAAAGAGTAATGTCAAAATCTTGTCTTTATAGCCAAGATACGTAATAGCACAAAGTAACTTTTGTGACGCGTCCCTTTTGCGTCTTGCTGTGTGTTGCTATTTGGACTATTGCTGTTGTAGTCTACTGCAGTTGGTGTTGAGGTTATGTTAAGTTTGCGCGTGCTCCGGATAGCTCAGTTTGATTTAATTTGAGGGTTAACCAATCATCGTGATTTTACCAATAACAACTCATTTACTCAGTCAGCTGTTGATTTATTTCTGTAACTTTGACAGATGTTTACAAAGGGCGGTTATTTAACAAATACAAATAAACACGTCAGCTGTCCGGCGTTACCATGTCTGAGCGCGAGTAAAAAAAAAGAAAAACAAGGTGATGATGAAACGTTCGTTGCCTGCGATTTTACCAGTGCTATGCCATGACTGCATACACTTATCCAAAAAGAACCCCCGTATTTCCCGCCACCATTTTACAATGTTCAGATGAAACAAACAAAAAAAAAAAACTCTACAAGCACAAACAGTCTCTCCAGCGCTCCCAGGGCCAGCCCCGCAGCGCCCTCACAACAACCAGACGTCTCTCACGCTTCGCCATCACTACACGACTAATAAACCCTCGACGGACATGGTAACTAATAGCGGACCTCGGCGGAGTGATACAACAGTATCCAAAATTCAACAAAACCCGCAAAATGACACTTAAACACATAACAAAGGATTCCAAAATTTCCGTTTATAGGTTTCACATCGAAATAAAATTGTTTATCTACACAAATAATATAATTGGGGACAAAAGGTGCGCAACAGCGGAACTACTTTCGCGGCGCAATACCCTAAGCAACCCCCTGTGATGGCTGACCTACGTGCATCAATAACCTACGTCATGGAGAGAATTCCATGAAGCAAGCGATCAACCACAACGTCGGCGCCAGAAATCCTACAGCCTGGAGAAGCTTGCAA
>PNEQ01002281.1:13684-31092 GCA_003012365.1 Medauroidea extradentata | reverse complement strand
ACGTATTTTAAAGTTTGTGTCCGTGGTTTATTAGTGGCAGGTTTGTTTTCTGAACGTGGCGTGGTACGAACTGAACACATTTACTTACGTGTTTCGTACTATAATTGTAATCACAAATATGGTAGACCTAAGGCCTAGCTGATAATAAAACGAGCTGTGCAGTATATGTGTTGATTTTAGAGTGGACAAGCACATGAAATGTCTTGTTTTCATAATTGAAGAAGTTGTTAACTTATAGTTTTCGGAATATTTATTTAATCGTATCAAAATGATATGCAGATGCAGGGCTGAAGATATGCATAGGCCTACTTCGCATGTGTTATAAAATTGCGTCTGCATTTAGACAAGCTGAACTCTAACGTAGTCTTAAGACGTCTCATATGCGAAATTGTTGGCATTTTATCTACGAATCGGGTACATAATAATTGTGAGGAAACAGAGGTAATGCAGTAAGAACAAATGTACAGAAACTGAGATTGTAGGCTATAGAAGTTACTTCGCAGCTATTTATACTAACTTGTCGTTAGTTGCTTGTGTATTTAACGAGTACCTATACATTTTAGAACACATTTTTTGGAGCAGTGTAATGTAGCCACAAAAAAATAATCCATGGCTCGGTTTCACCAACCTCTGTTAAGCATGTAACATTTGTTAAAGGGCAAGATTTTAACACTATAATAACTTAAAAGCGTGGTAATCATTTTGCTAATATGCAGCAGAAAGATACAAACTGGCTGAAAATATAAATTAAACAGGACTCTTATTTTAAGTAGGCTACTCACAACAAACTGTCTGTGGGCATTTTTTCCCCTTTGCAAGTCAAACCAGTTTTGTATTGTTGGGGTAGGTTGCAAACGCATGTTAAGGCGCAGACTGTGCCATGCAACAGCTGTACAACACTGTGTGTATTATGGCTGGTGAACACTTTTGATACCTTATAATGCTGATCAGACGTACTCTGAGAATATTGTTTAACATAATTGTTTCCAAGAAGACAAGAGTAATTATAAATTGCAATTAATACAAAACTTTAATTCTTTATTTGAAAGTTTACACACTTTATTGGTTACATTGCCGAGACGCATAACTTAGGCCCTAGTATAATATTACTGGTTTCCATGAAACGCAGTGCAATTTCTCAATACATGTAAACCAAAAGTTCTATGTCTTTGTGTTAATATTATGACTATTAGTAGGAAAAGAAAGTATAGCGATTTAGAGGGGGAGGGGGGAAGACCATTATATTGAGAGCACTGAGCTCAAAACATTGACCGGCCGCCACTGCAGCATTGTATATTACATGACAATGGAAATACACTTAAAGGATTTTTTAGGAAATACGCTGTGATTGCCGAGGCCCTTTATATGCCAACCAATAGACTTTGAATTTGAATATTTTTTTTTTAAAGATATGTGTGAGAACTAAACTAAGCCGTTTGGGATAAAGTGAGCACTAAAGATATAACCTATGATAAACATCACTGCAGTTACTGCATATGATTGAATATTAAGGAGTATGTAAAGGTATGTTGCCGAGCGGACGACTGGAACACTCGATCGTCAATAAAATCTGAACTACTCCAAATTCGATAAAATTTTTGCAGAGTAGATATTTTCTCAGTGGACATTTATTTTTATAGCACTATGCAGTAGTATACTTTACTTTCTAGTAAAAAATTTAAAAAATGTTTTTTTTAGAAAAATAAGGGCTTGAAATTTGTATTCTGTGAATTCTTATGTTTTTTAGTAGGCAACAATTGTACTTGGACTAACATTTAACTATGAAACAGCAATTTTTACCATTTCACCCATTAAGAAATGACTATTTATTATTGCTGTAAGTGCAGCAGCATCGCACATGGCAGTAAAACTGAAAGAAACATGAATTCTTCAAGTGTATTATTATATTGTGCTTTTGTTAGTGACTGTTTTTGGGTTTCGAATTACAATATACTGGCCATATTCCTTTATACAGGCTGTCCAGAAACATATGCGTAATAACCACACTACGCAAATTCTGGGCTAGCTTGGAGACAAAAATGTAAGTCGCAAAATTTTGTACGACAGTATTTTACGTAAACAATGTGGCAGCACTGTACGGAGAAAGTCCCCTCTTTCACTCTACTATGTGCAGGTATTTTTTATGTATGTTACATCAAGTAAACTTAGAATCATGTTTGGGTTGCTCGGGATTTGAACCTGGGTCCTTAATACATATGTAGGTCAGAACAGTAGTAGTAAGACAAGTAAGATATCTGTGGAGCACAAGAGGGGACTAACTGCAGTGCTATGTTACCACATTGTACACTTAAAATGTCACCATACAACATTTCCAACCACATTGTACATTTAAAATGTTACCATACAACATTTCCACTAACATTTTTGTCTCCACTTTAGCCCAGGATTTGCGTGGTGTGCTTATTATGCATTTGTTTCTGGACATCCTGTATAGACATAAACTCACAGGTATTTATAATTACTGAGACTAATTATAGCAACTATGCAACACCCATCTAGTAAACGAGTAGATATTGTAGATAACCTTTTTTGGAGCAGTGTAATGTAGATGTAAACATTGTACAAACCTGTGTAAATAAAACCCATGGCAATGTTAATGTTCACGTGTAGCAGAAAGATACAAACTGGCTGAAACTAGAAACTATGCTGGGCATTTTTGATTGCTAACTTTCTAGATAAAGTAATTTTATTTTTATTTTGTGCAGAGTTACGAGCACTCAGAGATGAACACCAAGAGTTAAATGCAGAGTATGAAAAAAAGAAGCATGTATATGATACCACAGCAGCGGGTTTAGAAACTGCCAACAGCAAACTGGAACAAGTATGGGTGATTTTATCTACAATAGAACCTCTATTTAACGAAATGCCACGGGAGCAGAAAATGTTTACTCTAAATCGATGTTTCGTTAAATCTGACTTCATTTTTTTTCAAACCCCCCCCCCCAAAAAAAAAAAGTTAAATCCTAGGGCATGTTTCATCGGAATTTAAGGTAATTATAAAAAAGTCTGTTAGCTCAAAGTACTAACGAAACACATTTACTGCTAACAGGTAAGCCACAGCCATGAAAGAAAAAAAAAACTTTCAGTGGAACGCTCTGAGAGCGTGCGCATGGTGAGTTAAGCCGCCTGCGCGCCTTCAACACGTAACAAGTGATGACTAAAACTATGTAGCGTTAATATTTCCGGCTCTCTCCCGCCCGCTCCACCAACAAAATTCAGGAATTACCCATGAAAAACGTTACAAAAAGTAGCAATGAAAACTTAATTAAAACTTTACGAGACAACGGTAAAATTATAATTAAATATGCGTGGCGGCCATTGTAGCATGTAGGCAACCATGCTCGTTCACAAACTGGTTGGTGTATCTCGCTAAAATAGTTTTGCATTAGAGCAATTCTTAAGTGTCAGAGAAACAAATTATTTAAGTGTGCGATAATAAATTAACTGTAAAAAGTCTGTATAAACAGTATTACGTACTACATATTTTTATAAATCCGCTGGTTTTTATCACGGGACGGGACAGAAAATTATCACACTGGACATGACTGCATTTTGTAAATAATAGAATTAATCAATTCAGCACGCTGCACCGCAGCACATTCTAATGGAGACGCAAAGCACTATCTGTGCATTAGTTCTCGCGCTTTCCACCGCTGCGCTGTGGTACTGGGTACCTAGACGCTCGTTTACTTGCCAGCGGCTAGGATGAGGATCCAGGGGCGCCCTTGCGTTGTTAAGCAACACAGCGTCGCTCGCTCGGCCGCACCCGTGCGTGCTTATCTTTAAGTCATTCCCGCTGCCAAAGTTTTCAACAAATTTTAACAGTTTTTTTTCTCTACAGATGGTTTAAGCTAACTTACGGAGTAATAAATATATACTGCGGCCAGTGGTAGTATTTTAGTAGACTTACATTACAACTTATATTCCATTTTATCAAAGTCACTTAGTTGTTTCATACATTTTTTTGTAATTTTTTGAAGGTTCCTAAAAATCCTTTTGTTAAATCGATGTTTTCGTTAAATGAGTGTAGGCAAAATCAACGCTCTACTGTATTTTTATTTTGGAATATAATCTGTGAGTAGGTCTTCATGGAGATAATCAAGATATTTTGATAATACAATGGCTGCTTCTGTGTGTGCTACATTTGCTTGCCTGCAAAGTAAATTAGTTATAGAACTTCTATATTACAGTTACCTAGCAAATAAAAAATGGTGTAAATAAGGGGAAAGTGTAAATGGAGGGAAAGAACAAAATCTATAACAAAAAATGTATTAATTTAAAATTGTTACAAGTTAGTTAATAATCGCAGCACAAATGTAATTTGTGACCTCAAAAAATCTTTATAAATAAAATATAATCAATATTCTGACAACAAATTTTGTTCAACATCAACATGCTACTGGGTATTATATTAATTAATGAGGGGAGCGCAATAGTACCGTATTTACTCGTATAATGGCCACCATTGCATAATGGCTGCACCATTATTTTGAAAGGCGTAAAGCAGTACAGTAGAACCCCGATTTAACTAAATGCCACGGGACCCGAAAAGGTTTACTCTTGACGCGGCTTCGGTGGTGAAAGTCACGTTGGTGAGCCAAAACCTCTTGGTGCTGGTAGTCTGTCGGCGAGGGCGCGATGGCTAGGTGGCGGCATGCTCCACTCCCAGGATGCACTCCCGAAGCGTCGACCGCCGTCTTCCTTGTCGGACTCTCCCCACCTCGTAAAGGCTATTACAGCGAGGGAAACTAGCGCTGCACTGGAGGTTGCTCTTCCACAGCAGGTGTAGCCGAAGGTGGAAGGGAAGAAGTGGCAACGATGGGGTGCTGATACCCCGGACAGGATAGCACGGAAGTGCCTGGGTTAGGAGTTGCGTCGGATGGGGGTCCACAAGGTGAGGATGGGGTTGAGATGGAAATGGGTGTGGAGGAGGGGGTACTAAGGAAGGCTGATCCACCAGGAGACTGTAATGCCAGCCGGACAATGGCGTGGCCGTTGAGTGGTGTGTCTCGTCAAGCGGCGGCGGAAACCTCCCTCTGGATCCAATACACCCCTGTCTCAGGATCCCTAACCTCCATTGCCTTCTGTACTAACTTGGCAAACTCCTGTCGGGCCCTCAACTTCCTACCTGACCTCTTAGGCATAGCCTGACTGTGAAGATGGAATGATACAACTAGCTGATTGTTGGAGACTGGTATCCCGTAGTATCGCCTGTTGTGGCATGAAAAGCCTTAAGGCGGCGGCACTATTGTTGGCGCTGAGCAGGCGGACTTGTAGAGGAGCGCTAGAAGTGCACCTCAGCACGTCCCTATGCCTTTTCACCTCTCCCAGTCAAGACAAGATCCGACATCGCTCGGAAAGAGCACAATGTATTCGTGCTACCTCCAGAGGGCGTTTGTAGAAAACCTGGAAGGTGCACGGCTTACGCCTCCTCCCAGTCGTAGAATGATTAAAGACGACCCGATCTCAACTCCCGTTGTGATCCTATGGGATGCAGGGGTCCCAGGTGTCTTGCAGGTGGATGGGTTTGTCAACAATGGAAAGGTATGGTGATTGAAGAAAAAAAAAAGGAATGATGTGCTGCGTTGTTTATTGGCATACGCCAACACTGGAAACTGAAACACCCTGTGCCTAAGAAGCCTGAAGGGCGTGTAGGAAGGAACCGAAGAGCACTAGCTTACGTGGGGAGAGTCGTTGATGCAGGTGACGACACCTCGGAAAGTGGCTCTTGGTTGGCGAAGCTGGACAGCTGGCGTAGAAGGCTTTCACTGTCGTGATGGGCGCTTCTGGAAGGGATCCGGCAGTCGCTGGTCTTCCGGGCCTGGAGCTGTAGCTTATGGCAGTATTGAGGGTAGAGAAATCTACCGCAGCTGAACCTTTCAGTGAAAGTAGGAGACGATCTGCTCGTGGCAACTCAACTGAGTGGCAAGTAGAATGCGACTGACTTCGGTGGCTCGCGCTCCCTCTTTTATACCCTTCTCGGGGCGGTCTGTGGTGACTGGCCGACCGCTCGCCTAATGAAGAGACGGCTTGGGCGTGAGGGGGTGGTCCTTCCCTCCTCTGTGGTCTCTGTGCTGCAGGTGGCGTGTCTATAGGCGGCAAAATGTCTCGTAGAAAAATACATTAGATTATCCTTGCCCGGGGTTTTTGTGAACGAAGGATAACTAAGGATGGGTTAGGTAGGCTTTATAATAGATATTTGGAGTCAGGTTAGAGTGCACTGACGTGTGCGGGAGTAATAAAGGTAGAAAGGATTAACAATAGGTGCGGCGGGAATATGGAACGGGCAGGATGAGGCGGCGGCTTCACAGTAAGTATGATAGCCCACAACAACATACCTCAGTTACTACCAATACGTAAGCCGCAGCCGTAAAAGAAAAAAATTGACGAAAAAACTTTAAAAACTGTCAGCGGAACATTCGTCGAGCAGAGTGCGCGCCTGGTGAGTTAGGCCGCCCGCTCGCGCGTAGCAACACGTGAGAAGTGATGATGAACACAGCCAAGTGGTCTTTCTTTCCGTCTCTCTCATGCGCCACCAAGAAATTTTAGGAAATTTCCATTAAAAAAGAAGCTATGAAAACTGAAGCAAAAGTTTGTGATGAAGGCCACTGCGCTCGTGAAACAAATTGGTTGCTGCCCTCCTAAAAATATTTTTCACTCAAACGTTTTTTAGCATTGGCGAAACATATTATGTATGTTAATAAATTTGTTGTAAAATGTCTGCATAAATAATACAATAACGTATTTCATTTTATAGATACGCTGGTTTTATCATGGCACGTGTCAGAAAATAATCACGCCTGACACCACTGCATTCTATCGGCAAAAGAATTAGGCGGTAAAGCACGCTGCACGGTAGCACATTCTGATGAAGATGCGAAGCACTATCTGTGAATTAGTACCTGTGTTGTCTGCTGCTGCGCTGTGTGAACTGGGTATATAAATGCTTGTTCACTCGCTAGTCTAGGCACGTGTTTGTTACGCAACACAGCGTCGCTAGCTCGGCCACGCACGCTCAGCTCAAAATCACTCCTGCTGCCGAAATTTTCAATGTATTTGAACAGTTTTTTTGTTTCTTGACGGATGGTTTAACACTATCTACGGAGAAAAATGATTATACTGCGACCAGTAAACATAATTTTAATAGACTTACACTACACTTTATATTTTATTTTATCAAAGTTACTTAGTTATTTCATACGTTTTTGGTTATTTTTTCATAGTTCCTAAAAATCCTTTAGTTAAATCGCTGTTTTTGTTATTCCCGAGTTCGTTAAATCGGGGCTCTGCTGTATTTAAACACCCCGAATAATGGCTGCACCCTATATTTTTCAACACGGGACACAATACAGATTTTGATTTCACTTTTGGCGAAAAAACATCTTAGCCAGAATGGCAAAAAAATGTGATCTGCAAAACGTGACCGTTGCAAACGTCCATCGATTGGAAGCGCGGTGCGCCGGCACACAAAATTAGATCCTCCGTTTTTCGTGCCTGTAAGGCGTTGCGGCAGAACCGAGCATCTAGGTACCAGTCTGCATGGCGCGCATACCTAGATCCACTGTGTTTCGTGCGTACAAGATATGGCGTCGGATCCGAGCATCTAAGTACCAGACGCGGGCCTAGATCCTCCAGAACGCCTACATGACCTATCTCCAGACATGATGAGTCATGCTCGCTGGTTGATGCGCTGTTGACACGATGAGTCACGCTCGTTGGTTGATAACGTTACGGCGTCTGGAGAGTTGTGGCGTTTTAAACGTGAATCAGATTTGTTTGTAAACTACTTACACGGGAAATAATAGCGTACATGTAATGGACCATAAAATGTCAACGTCTTAAGTGGGATAATTTTAAACGACTTTCTTTTTGTGACGCACATGAATGGATTAACAAGATTTTATTGCCTCTTAATTTTTCCATGTTTACTATTCACTGACTAAATCTTTTTTTTTATTTTTGGAGAAATGGTCACGCTATGGACGAGTAAATGTAGAAAAAAATTTCATTTGTTATATTTTACACCAAAAAAATTTAGAAGGTAATTTTTTTGAATACCCCTCGTAATGGCTGCACCCCATTTTTGGGCCTAAAATTTGGTCAAAAATGTGCGGCGATTACACGAGTAAATACGGTATTATGAATTATTAATACATAAAATTAAATGGAAAAATATATCAGGTTGCTGCCACATAATTAGATCTGACAACCTTACCAAAAGCTGGATTAATGAGGTAGACGGCATCAACGAATGAGCACATCTCCTCTGGAACATGACCCCCGAGCCCCGGAGGATAGCTGGACTGCTGTTGTTGATTGGGCGAGTGTTGGCGGACGACAGCCTCGGTTTACTTGGTAACAAGGCGTTATGTTGGCGTGCTTAAACCTCATTATTGCATCACTACAAGGGGGGTAGGGCGAGTTGTCTTCCTTGGTTTCCCAACGCTGGCCTAATTGCAGGCTGAATCTCTCTCGTTGTCTGGCCTGTTTGGCCATATCATAACAGTATGCGCATATAAGAACTAAGTGTAGCAAATTGACACATGCTTATAGCGTCCAATGCTGTGAAGCCGCCGCCTCATCCTTCCCGTTCCATTTTCCTGCATATTTATTTTAATCCCGTCAATCCTAACTACTCTCGTACACGTCAGTGCACTCTACCCTGACGCCAAGCATATTTTAAAAACCCTTCCTAACCCTTCCCTAGCTATCCTTCGCTCTCTAAACCCAGGGCAAGGATTCTAAACGTAATATTTTCTATTAGATGTCTTGCCGCCTGTAAGCACGCCACCCGCAGTGCAGGAAGACAGAGAGCGGCCGGCCAATCACTGCAGACCCCCCCCCCTCCCCCGAGAAGAGTATAAACACACCTGGAGCTCCAGGCTTCGAATACCAGTGACCGCCGGACCCCATCCAATCCACAACTTAGTTGCAACTCGCTACAGTAGCAGTCTACCTGCTACTACTGAAAGGTTCTGCTCTGCTGCAGTAGATGTATCTACCCCCACAGTTCTTCAAGCAGCAGCTCTAGGCTTGGAAGACCAGCGACCGCCGGACCCCTTCCAGAAATGCCCCCTTCACAACCGTGAGAGCCTTTTTAGCCAGCTGCCCAGCTTTGCAGACCACGAGCCACTTCCCGAGACGTTGCAACCTTCATCAACGACTCTCCCCAAGAGAACTCGTGCTTTTCGGCTTCATTCCTACATGCCCTTCAGGATCTTAGGCACAGGATGTAACTACTTCCATTGTTGGATATCGCCAATAAACCACGCAGCTACCAAAGCCATTCTTTTCTTCTCTTGCTATACCTTTCCTAACCATTGTTGGCAACCCCAACTAACTTTTACTCCACTTAAGACTCCAGCGACCCCGCATCCTTTAGGATTGCTCCGGGAGTTTGGTATTTGATCCGTCGTAAGTAAATCCTAATCTGGGAGGAGGCATAAGCCGTGCACCTCCCAGGCTTTTTCCTTAACACTCTCTGGAGACAGCACAATTGCACTGTGTTCTTCCCTAAAAGTGATGGGTTTTGACTTGGCTGGGAGAGTTGAAAAGGCTTAAGGACGTGTTGAGGTGCACATCCAGCGCTTCTCTATGAGTCCGCCAGCCCGGCGCCAACAATAGTTCCACCGTATCTAGGCTTTTCATGCCATACTGGCGATCCTAAGGGATGCTGGGTACTTTCTTTCTATCAACTATACTGCTTCTTCACTTACCCAAGCCACAGTCAGGTAATGCCTAAGAGATCAGTTAGGAAGGAGAGCCAGGCACGAGTTCACCTAACTCTTTCAGATGGCACTGGAGGTTAGGGATCTTGAGACAGGGGTGTACTGGATCCAGAGAGAAGTTTTCACCGCTGCATGTCGTGGTACCCCACTCAACGGCCACAATTGTTCAGCTGGCATTGCAGTCGCCAGGTGGATCCGCTTACCTCCTCGCCCCTTCTTCCACCCAAGCTCCTGTCTCAACCCTCCGACGCAACTACCAACCTCGGTACCTCCATGATCTCCTGTCCGGGAATTAAACACCCCCGTTGTTGCACCTTCCTCCTATCCACCTTTGGCTACACCTGCTATGGGGACTCAGCTTCATTGCAGCACTAGTTTTCCACACTGCATGTCACTGCGAGGTTGGGAGAGTCTGACGAGGGAGACAGCGGACGTTGCCACAGAAGCAGCTTGGTCTTCCACGGAAAGAACTCTGCCGCCCTACCCCAACCCCACCTGCGTCAAAATATATAATAATTTTTAGATCTTTATTTAACTTGCACAAAACTGATACATCTTCAGATTCTAATTATTCAGCTTAATGCATTATGTATGCTTTAAAATTCATTGTTATGTTTCACCTTATTGGTTACTGAATACTATAATTGACAATTTCAGTATTTGGATTTATATACATTTTAAAAATACAGCAACTAAAGGTGTTATCACGTCACTATAAACAAAATATGCTATAGGCCATTCGGAATAAAGTGAGCACTAAAGATTTAACCTTTGGGTAAAAATCACTAGCCATTAATGCATATACGTCAACATTTACATCAGTTACGTTATTGTTTGTATGGTTGGTAGCGAATAACTGCATGTAGTTCCATGTATTTTCTTATTTGAATACAGCATTAGTGAAACAACATCAATTGCAAACTACCGCTCTGTATTTAATATACTTTAAAATGTTTATTTAAGTTCTCACTGACATACCAACTGACTGTATAATTTTATTTAATTAGCGGCAGTACAAAGCGACGCAACCGAGTCGATTATTGTTGGCACATGCGGCTAATGCTTCGCGCCACAGAGGTAGTTCAAAATTTCACCGACAAATGGCACCAGAGTTAGGTTTTCGCCGCTTGGAAGTGAATTGCATCATTCAGTTTGTTTGTCCATTATGTAATGAATATCAGTTTCTGATAAACACATATAAAAGTATTAGAAATGACTGTTCATGAATATCATTTATATATTATGTGAAGTCATTAGTAATGTAAGTTTTTGTTTTATGATCGCCAGCCTGAGTATCTGGAAATAGAAACAGCATTTTATTTTTCCTGTTTCACACATTGAGAAAATATGTTATTTATTGTTTCTCTTTACGTGCGTCGTCTTCGTTCATTGCAGTATGCTGAACGGAACTTGAATTCTTGAGTTGCGTGTGTCGTATTTGTTTTTAGTGGCGGTTTTAATTTAAAAGTTCGAATATACTGTGCATGCATTTACTAGATTCGTAACGGTAATAGCGCCGTTAAGAGTAGACACAGAAAAACCAGTGTTATAAGACGTTTACTGGCAGGTATTTATAACTAAGATTATTACTGAGTATAGCATATATTCAACCCCCATGCATTTAATGAGTACATTTTGTAGCTCAAATTTATCGGAGCAGTGTAACGTAAATGTAAACATTGCACAAGCCTATGTAAATAACAGCACGTGGCAATGTTGATGTTTACATGCAGCGGAAAGATATAAACTGGCAGAAAATAGAAATTAATCAGGGCTTTTTTGAGTGCTCACTTTATTCCGAATCACCTATACCTAAATGATGATTTATTGCGTGCTGGTAAACAGTGACGTAAATAACAATAAATAATTGTTCTCTAACTCAGAGGCAATTCGCTTTCAGTTAATAAGTTAAACAGGTTTATATGTATGTATATTAAAGAAAATAACTAAAACATTGGTTCAAGTGTCCGTAATTTTTATATTAAACATTACATTTTTTTTTACACAATTTTCTGGTTACTAAATGTGCACATAAAATTTACATTACTTAAGAAAAGGTTACTTGTTATATAAATGGGGCCCCTTATAAATAAACTTTAAGAGCATAGTAGAAATAGACAATGAAATAATATATGTTACATTTAATATCTTTTTGCATTAAGTTTCTGTGTTGAGTTCCAGCAGGCAAAATATAGAGTGAACAAAATGCATTACCATAGGTTGCAGCATCCTTAGAGCAGGAAACTATAGTAAAAATAGTCAGTGAAGCAGCTACTTATCATTGTGCTGTGGAAGTCGGGAGACCACACCATGGCCAATCCAGTCTGCCAAGTCGGCGGGACAGGAGAATTTAGGTAGTACGTTGGAAAACATGTAAACTGGAACTGAATCTGAGACTGAGACTGTGACGGCGAAACTGAGACCCTCTGTGAAGAGGCAAAAAAACATGGGAAAATTTAGTTATTTCGAGACTAATAAAAAGAGAATGGGCTCTCCAGCGGTAACACTTACCATAGATGAGGGTGAAGAAACACTACATAAATAGCATCTTGAAGCTAGTTGTAGATTGTTGAAATTGTTCACTACATTTTCAAAAAATGGAAACTCTGGCACTACTCATACAAATAGGTAAAAAAAATAGAGTAGTCCACGAGTGACTACATCCTGAGTGGAAAGTATTCTGTGTTACACACGTAAAATGTGTAAAAGTTCTCTCGCCCAGAAACACGTCTGGCGCGCACAAGGTAGTAACATATATGTAATGGCAGCAAACTAACGCCGCTGGAGACGACGTACAGGTGGTTTGAAAACTCTCAAGAGATGGCGCGCGAGTGTTGAAACAGCCAAGATGGCCTACAATACTGTACATAAAACGGATTAAACTGGTTAAGACTGACTCTACAAGCACTGAAAGAAGTATTTTCCGACGAACAGAACGGAGGTGGGGGATGGTACGTGGTCCAAAGTAAGCAGTAACTTAGTGTGTTGGACAGTTGTATCCTGTACCCTGAGTATGCACAATAAACTCATAATGGGGTTGGCGGTGGTCGGCACAAAGCCGACCTAGGACGTTTCACTACTCCTTTATGCAATTGCTTGTATTGGGTTTTTGGGAGGAATGTTTGCAGTGACTCATCATAGTGCTATGTTTTCAAGCGTTCAACTTTTGAGTTAGCTGCAAAGTTGATTTTGTACAGTCTTCGGTTTTCGCTGCTGTGTGGGAAATTGACACTCTGTGCACGATTCACCGTCTTGATTACTGTAACAGTAAATGAGATCTCTGGGTTTGTGAAGTGTGCGAGACGGTAGACGTCGTCATCTGGTATGATGGGTAGTTTTACCCCATTCGTCAACTTTTTGTTTTCTAATGCAGTTTGCAGGTGTGTTGAAACTTTATTATAAGCTTGCAGCACTGGTCCATTCCACGGAGACGATTTACACTACATTTTGTTTTGAATTAATGAAACCAACAATTTGTGAATAAATTACTATGGAGTACATTATGGAGATGTCAACAAATAGTGTACAGCCAAGTATAGATAAGATCTGAAGAAAGCAGAATGAACCTTTACTTAAAATTCTTATTGTATTTGAGGATGAAATGTAAAAGTCTCTGAATTCTGAAATGGTTTCTAGGATGCTAAGTAAAAGGCATGTGTTGTGTCAGTATTAATACAACCTTAATTTAAAAGGTATTACTGTTTTTTGGTCATAACCAGTTTTAAAGTGTTCTTTTAATGTTGCTGCAATCTAGTACAAAATTATGGTAAATGTACATTATACATTTTAATACATAGGTATATTTAATATACTGGTGTATCTTGATTAGAAATTGGGTGAACACAGCATGTATGTTTTATTTATTAGTAACTTTCATCATCTGTTTTGATGGACATTTTGAATTTTGTTGGGTACGTTTATGTTTGCTTTTGCTGAATATTTCAGAATTCCTTAGGTGACGTTTACACTTGTTCCATTCTCTACAGGTTGTGCCCTAGAGAGTGTAACGATTGTTAAGGTTCTATGTGACTGGATTTCAACAACGGGTAATAATAAAGATTATTCTGTAAATGTACAGTACACCTTTTATGTTAAGAAAGGAATGTTTTACTTTTACTTATTTTAGAACAGAAAAATATGTCTTCCTGAAGCAATAATATACTGATTTGTTCTTCTTATTGGTCAAGAAACAGAATTTGTTTATTCTTGTATTGACATGACACTTTTACGATGTTAGTGCAGTGATAAATTATTTCTGTGTATATCTTACCAGTATTGATTTTTGCCATATTTTGTATAGATAGCTGCAGTTTAATATACTGATTGTGCTTGTGTTGCATTTTATCAGTAGTTATGAAAGGCTATATTTATTATTTTGTCTGTTGTAGCCATTCTCACACAGGCATCATGATTATATGGTAAGGAAGCTAAAATATAAATAGTTTGAGTCAATATCCACAAGGTCCTAGTTGTTACCAAAACTGTTCCTTTAAATAAAATGGTTTTACTTCTTGAATTTTTCTGTAACTAACTATGCTACAAAATAACATTTTTAATTCACTCTTGTTTATAAAAAAAAAAATACTTAAAATATTGAAACAAGGGTGGAGAAACACCAGGTAAAAAGCCGGAAACGTGACATCTATCCTCCGAAAGCCGTTGGTTGAACAAAATTTCTAGTCATTTGAATTACATTAGTGGACAATTGTCCAATTGGTGTACATATTTTGGAGTGAATTGTTATCCTGCTGAGAATAGTTGTACATGTGTGCAGGAGGTTAAGGAGCTGCGCAGTGAGCTGGTGCAGAACGAGTCTCAGAGCTACCTGCTGGAGGCCCAGTGTGTGATACTGCAGGCCAAGTTGGACCAAATAGCAGAGGAACTTCGCTGCTATGTCAGCAGCAGTTCTGCAGACAAGGGCAAGTCCATGCGGTAAGTTGACACTATTCACTCCTGTTTTTGAAAGGGTATTTTTTTATGACAGGAAATTCATTGATATTTAAATTTTATTAATACAATAAGTAGAGTACTGGAATACTGCAGTAACACTGTATGTACTACATTCGTGTGCACATACACACACTCACAGTCTCTCGCACCCTTTCTCACTCATATTCATTCACTCACTCCCTCTCTCACACACTCATTCATTCACTCACTCTCATTCATTCACCTACTCTCATTCATTCACTCACTCTCATTCACTCACTCACTCACACTCATTCATTCACTCTCACATTCAACTCGTGCAACACTCACTCACATTCACATGCTCGCGTACACACACACACTCTCTCTCTCTCATGCATGCACACACACGTGCACATGCGCACACACACACATGTACACACACACACACATGCGCGCACACACACACACAAAAACACGCATGCACATGCATGGTATAAGTTTTTCCAAACTTAAACTTACACTCGTGTGCAAAGTTGGAATGGTCTACCTCAGACAGTCCCAGAGGAAAAAAAAAAAAAAAAAAAAAAAAAAAAAAAAAAAAAAAAAAAAAAAAAAAAAAAAAAAAAAAAAAAAAAAAAAAAAAAAAAAAAAAAACACACACACACACACACACACACACTACCAAATCACGATTTCATATGTGTCATGAGCTTGGATCACAGCCTACTTGTCACATCCATCTCCTCCAAGTAAGGAGATTAATTAATGATAATTTATAGAGGAAGGATAGATGATGAACTGATGATCTTGCTTCAGCACAACCACCGAACACCTAGTAAATGTTGATCGCTGGCACTAAGACAACCTAGCTGATGCATTTTTGACACCATGGCATCCCTCATTGAATATTTGTATCCATATTGCCACATCTTTTACGACAGTGTGGTTTCCCTGTAGGTTTTATGGGTACTGTACCTTAATGGCTTTGGTATGCAGTATACAGTAAATTGATCAAAGTTTGCTGTGTTGTAAAAAATTTATACCCTGTATTTGCAGTGTTTAATATATTGATGTTTAAAGGTATGGGCTTTTGTAGTGTATTTTCCTCAGCTTAGCAGTTCAGTCTGTTCCAGCAGGCCGCCAGGCATTTACATAATACAATCAGGCCTCTTTCTGTGTGCCATTTTTTCCCCATTCTGTACACTCATGATGCTCATTTGTCACTCAGAAGACTTCCTGGGTTATAAAGTGCTTGCACAGTTGGCTACTCTACCAGGATGAAGGATGTTATGGTATGGTATGGTTGGGGCGAATATTATAGTTGAGGATTGGCAGACCACTGGGTAACCGATCAGTATTGCACAGACACCTATAAGCACCTGCTAATTGGTTGATTGTTTCTGTTACCTCAATGATTAGAAATGTGAATCAGCCTGGTGTCTGCCTGTGCCCCTAGGAATTTAAGCATGGTGACCTGCTAGTGGATTGGTCTACGACACTGGTCATAAGATAAATCACTATGCATATCAGCAGGGTCTCAATATTGGAACTTGAACCCTTCACCTCACAGAACAGCATTGCATAGCAGTTCACCAGGGTATAAGTCTATGCACCCCATGATGTGACAGTGTCACTAAACTCAAATGGAAATGGTTCTACCCTATGAATGATAATCACAATCTCACATTTTATGACTTACGTTATAATTTTTCATAAAATAGTGGGTGTACCTTCATACTGAACTTTGGTTTTGTAGGGAAAAATTTAGCCAAGCCATCAGTGAACAGGAGAAACTGAGTCGTCAGCTGAAGGAGGAACAGCATCTCGTTAAAGAAGGTCAGCATAACAGAGTTCAGCAGGTGAAACTGTGGACAGATCTTCAAATGTAAGTGCTTGCTGTAACTTAATATATGAATTATGTTTTATTTAAGCTTGCAGTTAGGATTAATACCTATGAAAAGCAATGTCCTAATGCACAAGTCTCTATATTTGAAATCACCATGTGGTTTTTTGGCTAATATTTACTACTATGTTGACATTCACATTTGTCAAAGTTTCCCCGATTTTTCCACTCCGCTAAGTGGAATATTGGTAAGACGTTGGACTTGCATTCTGGAGGACTCCAGTATACTTCCCAAATGTGGTCATCTTGATTTAGGTTCCCAGTGGTTTCCCAAAATCATACCATCCAAATGCTGGGGTGATTTATTAATAAAGCCCATAGTCAGTCTGCTGGAGTTCCTCAGTCTGCACGTGTGCCTGAAGACGGGAACAGATCCCAGTTCCCGAAACGTCGCATCTGTTGTCGTCCAAGAAGCCTTCTACTTTTTTCGTCCGTTTTTCGTCTGTTTTTTTCGTGTTTCGTCATTGTTTCACACTCTTTTCGTCTCTCGACTTTTGTGTTGTCTTCGTTGTGTTTGTCTGTCTATTACCAGTTTTCATAAGTCTCTTTTCTGTATTCGCGTTAGTTTTTGTTGTGTCGTCTTTCATCACACAACTATATTCCAGCTAGGAATTAATTTTTTGAATTTTTTTTTTTTGTCGTTTGTTTTTTATCTGTTCCACTTTGTGGCTACGACTATGTCCCTCTCTAGGACTGTATGTATGTTATTTGTTTGTTGACAACAGCTAACGCTCGACTTTTCTTTGTTGGTTTTTTGTTGTTGTTTTTCGTTTTATTGTGGATGTTTTCTGCAAGACGGCAACATTCGCAAGCAATGGCGTATGTCCATGATATCGGTTCTATAC
>PNEQ01002281.1:0-12684 GCA_003012365.1 Medauroidea extradentata | reverse complement strand
CAATGTAAGTTGAGGGTGACTTGACCATGTTGAGGTAATCGATCCATTGATTAAACATCCTGAAACGAATTGCAAGATTTGTTTATTATTGTGAATAAGCATCCTGAGCTGTGCATGGCGAATCGCTTATTTGGTCCGTATCTTATTTCTGATTTCTTCTCGTGCCCACGTGGTTGAGTTGGGAACTCCTGCGACTACTAACTGAGATAACTAGCTGTGGGCAAAGCAATAGTAAATAATCGAAGGGTGGCTAAGTACCACTACAATATTTTAAATGCAAAAGGCCAATCAAAATTAATTCTTTGTTAATTAAATTTTGTAGTGTGTTATGACTGACACAGCAAGCATGTGGTAACCCTAAAATTGTATTTGTGAATAGGATGTAGTAAAGACCAACACATGCTTCTAGTTTGGAGTTTTATGAATTCAGTATAAACATTTTTGAGGTTAATCAGTCAGTCATTTTCAGTATCCCAAAATCAAGCTTGCTGCAGTTTTTTTAAATTATACAGTAGAAGCATAGTCTGAATAAGTTACCTCTTTCGCTGCTGGATAAAAAATTTTAATTATGCCAAGAAAATGTAAAAAAATTTAAATAATTTTTTTTGTAAATACGTAGTTTATTTTTGATTGATTTTCAGCAAGAAAACCATGTACGTAGTGTTTACAGAGTCATTTAATTCGGTGTTCGACTTAAGTCGCATATCTCAGTTTAGCGATATTTTGTACAGAGATGACTATGTTACACACTTTCCATCAATAAAACTGTAAAGTTCAGTGCACGTTTCTGTCACAGTTTAACATTCATCCAGTTAGTACATTTTAAAGTAAGGTAGTCTCAAAGGCCATTTTTTGACTGCGTTGGAGGGCTTTAGAAATAGTGTTTTTAATAAGAATGGCATCTTAACAGTGAGATTCTAGCTTTATCTCAAGTGTGTTATCTTCTCCTACATTGGCACAGTGGACACATGTAGAATAAAAGTACTGCAAAACTTGTTTAAGACATTTATCAAGGGACCAGCTAATACAAATTTCTTATCCAGGAAAATGTGTTGCCCTAGATCAGAAAAAAAATTTGCAATTCTTCAGTGTTTTTATAAAAAATATATATATAAATAAATACATTTACTAAACAACATACTATGTAATTAAATAATTTGTTTTTATAAAACTGTCAACATTTTTAATTACAAAAAAAAATCGTTTACACATGAAAGTAAAAGTCACCAGAAAAATACAAAGCTGCTGTGCTTAACCAAACCAATCACATATTTCTGGTATTTAAGTCTGAGCATGTGAGTTAACTGTACAAATTTTATGTTTACCAATTATACATACTTTGGTTGCTATAAGTAATAAAGCACGTAATTTAAATAGTCATATTTTAAATTTTATTGTACTTTTAATTTTCATGGTAGAAAATATATTATATTTTCTAACATTTATTTATAATAAGTACAATATGTAAGTTAGTTAATTGTTAATATTCAACATTTGCAGATTATTGGATTGTAAAAAGCGATGCATGGAAGAGGCTCATAAGTCAGGTGGAATTGTACGAAGAGAGAAAGGAGCTGAAACACTCATACTTCAGTAAACACACACTTTTAGTAAGTAATAGCGTACTGTACTTATGTTAATACTGTACCATGGCAGTGAGGCATTGCAACTGCAGTAGTAATCACACGCTCTTAATTTTCAATAATGATCCATAGGCAATATATTTACTAATTACAGTAGTTGCCAATGAAAGTCACATTGTCACCAGTAAATAAATGTTTGATTATTAACCACTATATTTTCTATGTAAAAAGACCACAATTTCAGCAGTTTTAATGAAATTATTTTTTGTCATTTCTCTATGATTTTATAAAAATATTTTCTACTTGTTTACATGTTGGTTCATATTTATGTACGTAAAGAATGTGTGCAGGCAAATCCCTTAGTTAAACAAATAACTGATGCTTTCACGCACAAATTGAAAAATTAGCCACTGCATTAAAAAAACAAACAAATTGTAACCAAAAGGAATTATTTTGGTTAATTTGCAAGTATAATGTAGTTTATTAAACCAAAGCCATTTTTACTGTGGCACAGATCAAAAATTGCACATTTCTTTTGTGATCTTAAACAATAATTTGTGATAAAAACAACAGGCATTTTAACAGTTAATTAGCTACGTTAAAATGGTACATTCTTCCTTCTCTCTTCTTTAGAATTTGCAGACCACTCAGTAATATAATGTTTCAAGAATTATTTAATTTTTTTTTGTTTGAAAAAATGTATGCTATTTGTGCATTAAAATTGTTTTTTATTTGCAAGTGATACTCTTGGAAATAACATGCAAATATATAATATTGAAAATAAATTTATTTCAAATAGTTGACTCGTTAGTGTTTCCTTAAAAGATTTTATTTATCTCATATTATACAAATTTTACAAAAAAAAAAAAAATATTACACCACCTTTTAAGCTGCAACTATATATTTTTTCCAATCTTGTTAATAATTGTGCACCAATATGTCTGTTGCAGTAATAAACCAGATTCATTATAAAAATTCCGAGAACATGTAGAGCATATAACAATATTACATATTTATTTAAAAAGTTAAATGGCTGGTTCATACCATTGTTTATCACATTTTCTGTTATATTATTCAAATGTCTTGCCTTAATTTTTAATGAAATGAATGACAATGTGTTTAAAAATATTTATTTAAATCACATTTTTTATGTACAGTTAATTTTCTTTTAATTTATTGATAATAAGTGCTGGATTGTAAGTATGTTTGTTTAAAATTTTTTACACGGTAAATACTGATTCTATTCCATTATGTTAAAGTTACAGCTCAATCACATTAAATTGGAGTTTAATATCTTTAAAGTGAACAAATACATTCTATTACAAGTATAAATAAATATAGTACATTAATTTGAGTGAGTGTCGATGAAAACAAATCTAACGTTTGTAGTAATAATACATACTATTTTGAACTGGTCACTATTAGTTTCAACTACAATCAAAGTTACAAATATGTATTTAATTGCTATGAATAACTAGGCTACAAAAATAATTTTTCTGCACGTAATGTACAGTATTCTTACACACAGCCATCGTACAAAGTAATATTCTTCGGCACTTGCACAGCTGGTTTTTGGAAGTGTACAAGGAACAATTTGAATGCAGTCTGTTGTGCACTTGACATACTTTGCTGGGTCAGTCTGCTCCCAGACATCTTCTTAGAGATATTCTCTGTATAACACTCAGCCTTACACATACAATGCGGACATAATGCTTAGCACAGCAGTCAGCCAACTTAAGGGTAAGTGGCAAACAGCAGCAGCTTTGAGGTCACTGCGTGGTTCTGAGTTACTAGAGCACACATTTCCACAGTCTTCCCCTTCACAGATATCGCACAGTGTTGCTACACGTGGTTGATAAAATACTCTTGCACGGCGAGCTGCAACAGACAGCACAGTCATGATTATAAATGTGTAGGGTGTGAAAGGAGTCGGGAGAAGAGAGAGAGATTGGGGGGTGGGGGTGTGTGAGATTGCATGATGGGGATGATTGAGGGGAGGGGGTTGTGTGAGTGTGTTTGTGGATTTGGGCGTGTGTGTGGATCATGGTGTGGGCGGGTGGGTGGGTGTGGGATTGAGAACGATTTGGGGGTGTGGTGTGATTGGGGTGATGGAGGTGGTATGAGATTGGGAGGTGGGTGTGGGATTGGGAACAATTTGGGGGTGTGGTGTGATTGGGGTGATGGAGGTGGTATGAGATTGGGAGGGGGGTGGGTGATAGGTATGAATGTGGGAAGGGATGAGAGATTGGAGATGAGGGAAGGAATAATAGATTGGAAGTGGAGGGAAAGAGAAGGTGAGGTGATAGAGGTGAAAATGTTATAGTAGGGGGAAAGGGGCAGGTATTGAGGATAGAGGAGAAAATGTGCTGTTACTGAAAGGGGTGTGATTTAAGGAAAAATGCCATACAGAATATGGGTAGGTATGTGGTGGACAGGGTGAAAGGGTATGAGTTGGGTGAATGGTGTGAGCAGGTTATGAGGGAATGAATAGTTGGTAATGTATGCTGTAAGGAGGAGAAAAAGGTTTAAAAGTAGTGCATAAGGTGGAAGTAGGCATTTTTGGGGGGATAGTGTTGGTTATTAGGGTGAAAGGAGTGAGTAAGGGCAAGGAGCTGGTGAAGGGGAAACAATCAGGTAGAAGATCAGGAGAAATGGGCAAGTATGGTGGAGAGGGAGCTGGTAAAGGGAAAGGTGCAGTTATGTGGGAAATGTTTGCAGGGGGGAAAGGGTGTTAATTAAGATGGGTAAGGGTCTGGTATTGAGGAGAAAGGGTCGGTTATTATGAGACAGAGGCCTGGTATTTTGGAGCACGGGGAGTAGTAGGGTATTGGAAGATAGATGGGAATGATCAGGTATTGAGGGGCAATTTACGGTATTTGTGGGCAAAGGACAATGGTCAGGTATTGGATTAGGTACTTGGGAAGGTAAAATGCGGTGGGGAATTCAGATGTGGGCCTTAGAAGAATGGGGAAACAAGGTGGGGTGATTCAGTGGATTCTAGAAGTAATTCGGTGTTGCAATGGAATATGTGGCATTCAGAGGGAATGAGGTAAGAAGTGAAAGGGATGGGGTTCTTGATGGATAGATAATGTGGTGAGTTATTGGGGGGGGGAGGGGTGTTCATACAAAATATTCCTTAGTGCATATTGAACATCTCTACAAGTATGTGAAAGTTCCTTATTTAAGGTTTATTTTTTTCCATTACATCATTGTTTTAAGATTCCAACTATGCAAGGATGGATATTTTTTTATACCTTTTAAAAAATACCTTTTAAAAAAACACTCTGTTACTCCAAATATAAGCTGCATGTTTTTCCCAGTTTCAAATTTTAAAACTTGCCTGCGGCTTATTTTCACATTTTAACGAGAAAAATAATGTAAGTTAAGACATTTTTTCAGTATTGAATGACTTTTGATTTATCTTTTGTTGCATAAAGATATAGAAATTACATAGTTACACTAAAATAATTGAAGGTTTTTACAGTATCAACTAAATTAAAATATATTTAGCTTTGCAATCGCAAATCCACATGTTGGTAATCGGTGGTTATGAAATGTTTGTTGTTTACAACATTGAGCTGTTAGCATGTCATCTAAGCTTAATACACTGAGCTTGGTGTTAAGTTACAGGAAAGTGAACTAACTGCACTAGTAGTCTGTAGGGAGTGGCAAGTCAAGTTATTTTTATCACTTTAATTCACAGTTTATCATCTGTTTGCTCTGTTTGCATTCTCTCTTGTCTTATAATGATTGCTCATATTTTTCAGTTTTAATTTGTGATATGGATACAGCTATGATGCTAACTTAAAATTTTTAGTGACAAATTACTTTATGCAAACTGTTGTCAGACTTCTGAGAAGTGTGACATCAATTAAGTTTGTGTTCATGACTGAAAAGTGGATTTTAATCACTTTAAAACAAAACATGAATAAATGCATAAAATTTTTTGAAGGAATAAAAAAAATTGTGTTTCTGTTACGTAGGAGACAATCTCTGAGTTTCTGAACAACTAAATGAAGGTATGTCTATTTTCCACAAGGTGAATAATAACTGTACTAATGTCAGCCCACAACACATTAAATTTTTTCATGTAAATAACTGTCAGTTTCTAACTGCAAATGTTAGTGATGCAGGTTATTTTCAGAGCTATATACACTAGACCCTCGATTTTACGAATACAGACGATTCCATTTGACATTCGTAAAATCGCTACCTTCATAAAATCGATTGAGGCCAATTTCACCACCCCCACCCACTTCCCCAAATTTTAAAATTGCATTTTTTCTGCAAAGCGTATCCAAAGGGGTCCTGATTTTCGTAGCATTTTGCAGGAAAGTTAGACAAGTTATCATTGAAATATAAATTTACTACACAGACGTCTTCCAATTAAAAGGGTACCCCTGAACAGTAAGTATGACCGACCCTTGTCTTGGGGGGAAAAAAACACAAAGAGTGTCTTCTCATGAATACATAGTTTGCCATCCGTATCGTTTCACACAAAAAATGGCAAATAATAACTGAAGTTTAAATTTATATCAATATGACCAATCCACGTCACAAAGAAATTAATACGCCAAGCACGAATGTCTTCTCGCAATCTTGTAGACTTGATGATGTAACATTTTGTGGAAAAATTAACCTAAAACTCTTACAAAAAGAAACCAAAATTAGTGACGCACGCAACATTTTTTTTCGGAGGTAGCAAGGCAGGTATATTATCCTTTGCAACACCAAAAGAATGAATCAAAAAATCAAGTTAAGTTTGAAGACGAGCCTTTGTGCTGTACTGTGTTCGGTACTTGTGCCCTTTTAATCATGGTACATCCAGATATTGTGTGTGTGTGCGGTAAGAGTCACGTTAATGCAAAAACAGTGCCATCAACGAGTCCAAACTAAGTCAATTATGCCATTTTTACCCGTTGCCCAGTCGTGTTTACTTTCAAGATGCTCACCCTGTTGACGTGTAGTGCTGATAATGCATCCCCCTCTTTTATTTTCATGCCCTCACTTCACTTCACTTCACTTCGCTTTGCTTGCAGTCACACACACTCTCTCTCTCCCCCTCTCGCCACAGCGCAATACTCTAAGTAGACAAAGGTAAATGTGAGTCAATCACCTGCATCATGGAGAAATTCCATTAAGTCTATGATCTAACCACAATGTCAGCAACAGAAATCATATAACCTAGAGGAGATTGCAACACAAGAAGTTTCTTACTTTACCAGGAAAATTGAATGAACTACTAAAAACTGCCAAAACTCCAAAAATAACACACAAGATGTGATTTTTTGTCATTTTCAGCGATTGGGTGTGGGTAAGGTGGGGTGTGAAAAATCCTGTTGTGCACATGATAATAGCGATTATCTTTACCGGCATTAATACATGCGTGAAAGTGAGCTGATAATGGCTAGTAGAAAGTGTGTGTTACAGGTTGGACAGTGACGAAGGTACAGGGGGGGGGGGATGGGTGACGTGTCCCCCCCCCCTTCCCAGAAACACATAAGGTTGCCCTAAACTTACTGGGTAGACAATGTGGCCATGATGTCATGGGTTAAGTATGCAAACCTAACCCACTACCAATGTTGCAAACCAGAAATAAAAAAATATATATACGTATATATATACACACTGTATATTGGATGAATGGTGTAACATTTTGGTAAATGTGTAAAATAAATAATTCGCACATTGTATGGCTGCACAGTATAAATTTTTTTCAATACATTCCCTTAAAAATATTAGAGTTTTTCGCATCATTGTGAAGAAATTACAGATCATGGCCTTAAGGAACCATTCCAGTATCTGTCTGGGATGATCTCGAAAATCCTAAACCAAAATCAGCATGGCCGGCCAGGAAATTGAACCCTGAGGCCTAAAAGATAAAACATTTACCTGAGAAATTTGTTTTGAGCTTCCAACTATGTACTTTGATATTCTTCTGGCGTCCGTGACTTTCGCTGTGCTTGATTAAGGCGCATATTTTCGCACCCAAAACTACAAGGATAAAGACGTATCTCCAAACCACAGTATCTCAGGTCAGAGTTGTACTTTAACAGTTTTTTTATAACATGGTGTAGTAACCATTGTTATGAAGCTCAAACAATTCCGCTAAATTACTTTTATTTTTTTTTTATATAACGCATTCTGCCATTCAAGTCAATAATATATAGGAGGAGGACATTGCATAACGACTGTGAGTTTTCCTGGGAATCTCCCATTTCCCCCAAACCCCAGCATTCCATCATTGCTTCATATCCACCTCAACACTTAATGTCACCTTCATCAGCTTAAAAAATCAGATGTTAAGAGAGACTCAAATAACTGTGCTCTCAAGTATAGAATAACTATGCAAGAATACTTTCTTATATTTTGGTTTTCATATGTAACTTTTACGTAGTTAAATACATTTCAGGGCAGATTGAATGGGCTGGCAATGTTTTTAATTCACCGCAGTGTACAAATATCTACAGATGAAATTTTGAAAGAACTAACAAAAAAACCTAGGCAACTTCAATTTGTACTTCAGTAAACGTGCAGACAAACAAAAAAATTTAAAGTGAAAAGTGTTGGTGTGATTCCCATACAGTGGAATAAATATGGAAGAAAAGACATTGGGAAATAATGGTAAAGATTTCAAGCAATTTTTCTGCGTTACACTAATTAACGATGGATTTGAAAACTAAGGCGGTGGTCAGTTGGCGATAGTAATAACAATAAAGTACAGTATATTATAACATTTTGTTGTAACATATATATTTTTTTAAATCGCACATTACTTAGTGGTTTAAGTTTTCTATACATTAAGGTATTTTGAAATTATGTTTTCGATTAAGAATATTTATACCAGCTACTAAAACTGCTTAGGGTCATGCTCAGTAATTTTTTTCATGTCAGTGCAAAGAACTCTAGTAGTTTGTAACAAACTGTTTTGAAAACAATTTACACTATGTGCAGTCATAATCATACAGTGCACTGCACAGTAAGTGCGCAATTCAAAGCAGGTGTTTTGTAAAATATTGCACCATTCACCAGTAAAAAATATTTTGCTTGATTTAAAATTTTTTTCATCACAAGATTGAGTATTTTTTAGGTGTACAAATCCAAAACCTAAAAAAATATAGAGGACTGCATAAGTATTTACAGGTGGCACTTGGAGATAGAAAACATGTACACACAGATGGACAAACACATTTCTCAGAAGAAGCGTGGTCACAACGTTTCGCTGACTACAACTGCTTCATCAGGTGACTAGTGGAGACACACACTGAAGTCTATTGTCCAGTGCGGCAGCGGCGGTGGTGGTTGGTAATCAGTGCACCTAGCGGCCAGAGGACAAACTAAGGTGCGGCAGGAATTTTGAAGTACAAGTACTGTATGTTATCTGAGGTTGAGGCCAGGACGCTGTCTGGATTTGGTAATTGGTATTGCTATGACAAGATTTAGGTTCAAATATTATATAAGTGAGAGATTCTTTCATGTCATTATTTTGCTTATAAAATAACATTTTCAAAACCTCTGCGAAACTACCGAAAATTGCCTTAAATAATACCATTTAGCACCTAAAAATCCAAATTTTCCCGGGGGGGGGGGGGGGAGGACCCCTAGACCCTCTGCTCTAAAAGTGGGGGATGGATGAATGTTGGGGATGAATGAATGCTGACCCCCTCTAACTGAAATCCTGGCTACACCACTGAGGTTGGATGTCTGCTAGTTATTTTTTTTTTCGCTAAGGGAGTGAGAATATACATTGACAGACGCTGAGGTTTGGGAAGGTATAATGTTGTGAGGAGAGGGGTCATCTCCAGGTCATGAGACAAGCATATAACTAACTGTCAAGGTTTCGTCATCTACAAAGAGTAGGCTTTCACTTTATTAAGTAGACAAACTGTGTAATGTATGTAGTAGTGCTCACAGGCCGAATCCGACATGTGCCGTCACATTTTTCAATATCTTTGACTTTTTTTACGGTTCCCGAGAGTATATTTGTAAAATCGCTACCTTCGTAAAATCCAGGGTCTAGTGTAGTACCTTTGCTCTGTTTTCAGGCTCTCTGAAAAACTTGAAATAACCACGTTTACTCAATAATAGAATTAAGAATAAAATACTATCACAGAATCAGGTTTGGTGTTGGAATGTATAAATTGTAGTAAATGTACCAGTACTAGTTCATAGGATTATAGGTACATACATCTAATGCTTTAAAGAATTCTAACCAAACTATTATCAACTCAGGAAAGAAACTATTTCAGCATACAAACTTATTCAGCAACCACACAACTCCAAATGTAGTTCTAGTAAACTAGATACAAATATATGGTACTTAATTAAATTTTTTTTTTACTCACATGAATCATAATAGTCGTAAATTGTGACAGGAACTGGCTTCTGTTTGGCCACTTTGTGCGTTCGATGTGCAGACACAGTTGGACAATTCTCTTTCGCAGACATCTGAAAGAACACATCGGAAATTAACTAGGTGCATTAATTTTTTGTGCAAACAATAAGAAAGGCAGGAAAAGGGTGCTAGGCTACTAATTACAATAACATTTAGATATAAATGAATAAGTACTCACAGAATTGTACTTGCAGATAAGTTTTGTACCACAATTAGGATACTGGCTTGGCCAGCGAAACAACACATTTGAGCAATGAAATATGTTTATTATGGTTTGTAATTCCTTACCTGCATGTACAATACTGTAACATTTCTGTCTAAACGTTATTGCAATTATAATTTGTTTCATTGGTTACTTAAGTATTTTCTTCAACACAGTTTACATTACAATTTAAAACTTTTCTTTGACGTCCTGTTCATTGAAAACAAAACGGTACATTCTGACTAGTGGTTTTTAACACGAGTTATGATTTAAAATAAACAAACTTCAGTTTCAAGTAAAATTAAAATACAGTAGAAACTCTATGCATTGTTTTTCAAGGGACCAGAAGAGAAAAATGATGCATGCGGTCCAACTATACACGTGGACTTGCCTCTATTTTGTTCTGTTTGACCCCATGTACGACTACGTCGTGGGGGTATAGAACTCATAAATTTTTATATAAACATGTTTTACAAAGTAATATACACAACATAAACAGTTCTGAGCTGATTGACCGCTTTCCAAATTATTATTTATTATGCTAACGTAAATCACGGAAGATAAAAAAAAAAAAAACAGGAAATTAGGAACATTACTATCATTACTTTTTAAAAACTATTTTTAATTTAAATGTTATGTATTATGAGTGCAATCGTGAAATTACATTACCATTATGTTGAACTGTTGTGGTTCCGGTAATTTGGAACTGTGTAAGCTTCATGTTTGAGGTTTTTTGGGAATGGGTTTTAGTAGTTTTCCGTTAGGGGTGCTCCAGTCGCCTGAGCTGCGCCTTCCCCTTTTGACTTTGGACCTGCCACTCCACTGGCCATGGAGGGGTAGGCCTGGAGGAGGGGCGGGGGTAGTGTCGGAGGGAGGGGCAAGGGGGGGACGCCTGGTGAGGAGAGGTCACTCTTGTGTCGGGCGTGGTAGAGAGAGGTGGTGCACTGAAGCCGCGGTTCTCTTGGGACGACCCGGGCCTGCTGGATCAGCTGAACGAGTAGGGAACGGAGCAAGGGCCCCGGCAATCCCTGATGAGTGGGAAGTCATGGGTTATGCTAGTATGAGCGAGAGCTCGCGAGGACGGCTGTGTATTGAGCTACGGTGAGGACATATCGTCGGGACCGCAGGGCAGTGAGTAAGAATTGGAAATAACTTCACCTCTTCCGGCGGGGCGTTTACCGCTGCCGTGAAGAAAGTGGTACCTACTGCCTACTAAAATTTTTGTGGGGCTTTAAGTAGTGAGGTGGTCAACCGCTGTGGAGTACAAGAGGTGTCTGGGAACTTGGGGCTTGTCAGGAACGAAGTAAATAAGAGTTGTCAGGGACAAGTTCCTTGCCTTTAGGGTCGTTCAGACTGAGGCATAGACGGGTTGCTTGTGGAACTGTGTGGTAACTGGGGCTCAGTGCAAAAGATTCACGCACTAAAAAAGTGACATAACAGGGTTCCCACAGAAAAGTGACCATCAAAAATCCTGACTTTTCCTGACCATATGAAAAGAAAATTCCTGACTGAGATACAAATATTGTAATACACTTTAAATAAATATCACACAAATTTTAGGCATAAACTCACCAAAAATGGTAGCTTCATCTGTTTCAAACATCTGCAACTACATAAAAATGTTGATTGCTGCCTCTGTACACCAGTGAATCATCAGAAAATTCAAATTATTAATACAGTAGTTAATTGGGTGCGAAAAAATTGTCTGTTCAATAATTACACCATTAATGAGAGTTTTTGAAATTTAAAAAAATTATTTTGTAGTCTGTACACTAGTCTTATCTTCCGCATGTTATGGTTTCCTTAAACGTTTTTGTAATGTAGAAATTTTCATGTCTATCTTGACTTCCACTTCTTCAAGTTCCATTCTCTTGAGTCTTTTCTCTTCCTTTAATTTTCCAATCTCATTAGCAATGATTCTTTTTTCTTTCCTTGCCACCTTTGCATTACTTTCTTCCTTCAGTTTCTTTTCCAGATATTCTCCGTACTTCCTTCTAGCTGCCCTCACAGACAGTAACATCTTCCCATCTACAGGTACATTTATAGCATCGTAGACAGTTCTTTGTGCAATGAGTGACTCATGTTGTAGGTTTTCCACCAACAGTGATTTATTTATTGAAAATCCTCCTTCAACAGCAGCATTGCCATGAGAAACGATTAGACAAAGTTTCATCACCTCCCACAACTGTTCATAATTGGATTTGCCATTCATAATCTGAGAGAAAAACTCATCTAAGCCAATATCTGCATTAGCTTCAAACTTCTCAAAGTCACTCTTTAAATTACTTTTTGCATCAATACATACATTTCTATACTGCTGCTTTGCCTTTTCAGAAACATTATCACTAATTTGATTTGCTTCATGTAATGCTTCTATCAATTTATTCATACGATTGTAACCACAAGTGGGTTCATGTATGATGACCTTCGGATCTAAGCTTGTCACACCAATAAGTGTACTTAAATTACCACCTGTGCGTTTTCTTATCTTTTCGATGACAGAT
>PNEQ01002280.1:34110-44261 GCA_003012365.1 Medauroidea extradentata | reverse complement strand
GCAGTACATGTTGAAACAAACAGGATGTGACCTCATGGAAATACTGGTCATGTGAGGGCTAGTCACGCGGCCAGAGTCTGACAAACAACTCTATAATAACTTGTGCCGGATGTGTAACTACCGGTCAGCCTTGATAACATGTATGCGAGGCGAACAACTTTCTGATGCAATGTCTGAACTGTGTTCTGGGCACTACAGCTTCAATGTAATGTATTCATTTCTGATGCTTTGACTTCGTTACTATTGAGTCCCTATTTGTCTGGGCCAATGACAGACCTTGTGCACTACTACTAGATGTCTGTGATTCATCTGTAAACAACTAGACCGTGCTATATAACTATCGGCCAACAATGCATGACGCAGGACGCTACACTTATTTTCAGGTCCTTGCCTATTCTCGTGACTACATTGTTTGAAAAGAGTTCCTTACTAAACGGAATAAATAGTTTGCCATTTAAGAACTCGTATGAGTAACATAAGATTTTATGCAGTGTATGTGGCACTATTTTAAAATAAACTTCCCAAGTTCCGCATGACTGCATCGGAGCACTGGAAAATTTAATCAAACAAATTGGTTTTGTATAAAACAAATCAAATTACTAGAATCAATAGGGCCTACAGGAAATGCTTTATCACCGAGGAAAATAATAAAGAAATACCTCCATCTTAAATTTATAAAAATAAAATACTAATAACTTGAAATTGTGTGTATAACATTTATATAAAGAGACAAAGGCATTTAAGGACATTTAAAGGTTATAGGTATATAACTAAATGTTACCTTAATTAGAATTAGTTCTGAAAAGGCGTTTGTGATAGATTTAATTCAAATGGATGGGGAGAGCGTGTGTGTGTGTGTGTGTGTATGTATCTACACACTTTCTTTTTTTGACAGCCTGGTAAAGGAGATTGCTCACCCGTGAAATATTTTAGATGCATTTCGACCTATTGTGGTGCATGATGTGAGGAAATATCCTATGTATTAAAAATAAGGTTACCCAGTGTAAACTCAATAAACTGTAGTATCCAGTACAAACATTATTTTTAATTTAAATGCATGTAGGTCGTATGATAATGTTTTCCTTGTATCTAACTATTACAAAGCAAATTTGGCGAATCAAGTGAACCTATCAAAACAATTGTCACATTTAAAAAATGTATAGCTGTTTTGAAACATTGGTGACATACAAATGCGAGGAAATAAGTTTACGTAATCTGAAAACTTGTTACAATTTCTGACATAGTGTGAACTGATATTGATATTTCATGCATTTAAATTTAAGCTGTAAGCAGCGCCAATTGTTGTGGTATGAAATACTGAACTATTTAGTTAAATTTATATTTAAAACATATAAACAGTATGTCATATTATTTCCTGATTTCACGCTTTGTACTTAAAGTTTACTCGTTAATGAAAGTATGATGGTGATACACATATAATATACGAAAATTGTTGCTGGCCAAATGTCATGAAGAGGGAGGAGGGGTGAGTGACAATATATCGGCTGCGTAGTTGAAACCAGGACGCGAACGTGCTACTCAAAGACCTAGGAATGTGATGCAAAAGTACTCCGCACTAAAATATCATGGAAATATCTGAGCTGCATATTGCCTGCAAATGCAAAGAAAAAAAAATTTAAAAAAATATCATTCAAAAAATTTACGGCAACAATATCTTCCCTTACTGTGGGTTAAGCCATCCGTGAAGCTTCCAAAACATCTGTGGTCGAATCGCCAATGCGAAATAAATGTGAAATTATTATAACAGTAATAATACTGTTTTCTTTATAACCATTTACAACTCACTGACACCACAATATGTAGAAGCAGTATTTGGCATAAATATTACAAAATTTATTTCTTACCCTACACAATTTCACAAAAAAAAATTGTACGTTGTAACGGACTTTTAGTTTCACGCAGATTTTTGCATTCTTTTAAGTCACTCTCAAGTATGTTGTCAAATAGTTAAAAAAACTGAATATCCTTTACGAAGTTAATTACAACAGTCCTATCATCCATTTGTTTCTTGATTTTCTGTAGAACATTACGAACACAGAACAAAGCTGGTGAGGATAAATTCAGGTCAACAAACTTAACTTAGTCATGTTTAAAAGACAAAAAAAAATATAATTTCTTATAAGAGCCCATATTCCATGAATAGAATGGCCGATGTCATAGAATTGAATTGCAAATACTACCAATGATCAAGAAACAGAGACACAATGTTTATTTTCTATTTACTTATAATTTAATTGTTAACCCGGGAACTAATAAGTTTCTCATAACAACAATCTAGCCCACATAAAAAGGATATTTAAGCTGTAAAATAAGAATTACATAATAACATGGCATATTTCATTTTTGCAGAATGAAAAATTTTCTACGCACGTCACACTCCCGTCTAGTCGACGTTTCATTTTTATGTAAATGCTTTTTTACGACTTCATCGACAAAATTGGATAAAGTGCAAGAATTTATTCATTAAGTTCACTCATAAATAATTCAAAAATAATGTAAGGACGATGGCCCATGGCAGGCTTTGATTTTCAGCATTTTCCCAGTACAAGTTTTCAAAAAAGCGTATCACGTTTTTTTTTACATTACTTTATATAATTTTTGCATTGTACAGCTAGATAATAAATATTGTCTGATATTTGCTCGAAAATAATAAATAGCGTAATATTTAATATATCCCAACAAATTTAACACAATATTAAGGTAATTTACTATCTTAACACTGTAAAATGAGTAGGAGAATAATATTTAGGGTACGAAAGGTCTCAAAAGTGGGTAGTTAGCCTTCTCGAAAACTTGTTACGTGGAAAATATTGAAAATTCAAGACAGTCGTGCTCAGTTCCCCTAAAATATCGTGTGGAAACGGTATTCGATGGCAGAACATCACACCCTTGACACCTAAACTGTGGGCTCGTAGGCGTCCGTATACTGAATCCTGATAGATGACATGAAATGAAGCCCACAACTGAAAAGCGATGAAACGCGAAGTACCGGGGAAGTGAGATTTTCCGAAAATAAAAATCTTGCTGGACAACGGAAACGCCTGCCTTATTTCACACATGCAAAAAATCGGGGACCGACCCTGCCGAGGGTCGGTCATGGATCACCTTGATGGGAGGCAAAAGTTCTGGCCACTGTGCTAATTGTCACCAGCATGAAAATATTTAATTAAAATGTGCTTCTCAATATGTTTTGCCTTAAATTGACTTTCAAATATTCACTCCGCATTGTAAGTAGTCCCTAAATCAACATTTCAGATGTATACGAAGGTATGTAGATATATGTACACACGTTCTTCTGTACTTAATATTTTCGAAGCTAAATAAAATTGTTAATTTTAATTTCTATATGACTTAATAAGTGCATGCCATATACAGTACTGAAGGAGAAAACCAATTAATCAGACGTCACGTAAATCTAATGAGATGTGATCTATGTTTCGAAATTTGCAATTTCAACAAGTTTTGGTGCTTGGGAAGGGGTAATGCGTATATATGTGCCATTCAAACAGGTTAATGAATTCCCAGCAGCGAAAATTCCACGCAATCCCACCGGGACTGAACCCAGTTTATATAAGACTTAACGTCTCGTCGGCATCGAGGTCATTAGAGATGGCGTCACACATCTTTGACACAATGACAGAAACTGGCAGAAGGAACCATCATAGGCCAGCATCCCAGTTTACATAAGTTTCCCATTCGTTGTATGACAAAAGCTCCTGTAACCACTGAGTTTAATCCTATAGTAACAAAAAATAGGAATGTTAAGTTAATTTGAAATATCTCTAAAAAATTATTTAACAAAATATTTTAACTATTTTTATAGCTTCCATTACTGATGTACTATTGTCATCCACTTATGGAAGTTGTAACGTTTGCTTACTTCTGTTTACATGCTTAAGCAGTTTAATAATTTTGGATCGTTTGGTACGTTTTCGTCCCTACGCAACACCTTTGCGCCACTTGGACATTTTTGCTGCACACTTACACGATCTAGAAACGGCATATAATACACCAAATTCTTGAACACTGAATGTTACTTGGCTATTGCCCGCGCGCCAGCTCTGAGTCCCTGGCGGGTATGTGTTTTTCGTCCGTAAACATGTAAATAATACGAGGCAGATATCATGTAGACACACGTACTAACCGTAGTAACGTTGTAAGTTAGGACGTGTTTGCCACTGTGTTACAGTAGCGTACATGACATTTAGGAGGGACAATGCATACACGCCGGGGACTCAAGAGCTCGCGTGCACAGTACGTGAAGTGCCTAGTTTGGCAACAATGCTAGTTCCTATGAAAGTAATGGTGTGATGGAAAGAGACCGGTAACTGCCCAAGGGAGGGGTGAGAGGCACGAAAGAGTAACAAGGATAAAGATGTGGGGAGGGATGTGAGGAGTTGGCTAACACCACGTGATCAAGTATGCGAGTGTTCTGCTCTCCTTTGTGAATTTGCGGAACTATTTCAGCTACGACGAGAAATGATTCTCTAAACACACAACAGATGTGTTAGTTTCGGAAACCTGTTACAAGATGGCGGGGACTAATTTCCCTTAATCTTAATACGCACTTTTATTAGTATCGCGCAAATGCTTATAATGGTGACAGGCTGTAACAGTTCTTGCGCAGTAAAAAAAAGACTCAATGGCTGTACTGAAAGGTTTGAAAATCGTTGCTGTATACATTCACGTAAATAATACGAGTTGTTCTACTGTGGTCTGAATGTGCTTCGCGCGAGACAAGCAGGATGATTCACGTGCGCACGAGCTGCCCAGAGGCAAGCCGAGGCCAGCGGCCCGGCCACTCCCCTCCACCCTCCTACACAACCAGACCGAGCGCGCCGCTTAGCCACGCACGTCACGGTGGGGGATTACGGGGTACTATTTTATTTGGAAGACACCTTTTCATCGTACTAAAATATAATTTCAATGAAAACTTTTTTTAAGTCTGTATTTGTTCTACATAAATTTTAGAAAAAAAAACACACATAAATTTTTTTTATCTGGTGGGGAGGGTCAAATTTAGTTACCTCGGGACTTACGACATTGGCGATCTAACGACACAATTTCCTGGCACCGTGCGATGTCATTAGATCGAGGGTTTACTGTACGTGGAGCTCTGAAGTGGCAGTTTATAAAGCTTCAGGCATAGTAGCCTTTATCTTTCTTACTCATATCACTCTGATGCAGTAATTTTCAAAGTTTCAGATGTGGCAACGTACTTGTTAATTTTTCTACATGTTCGTGCTCTTGTTCACGCCAACTCTGTCTGTTTCCGCCAATGGCGGATATTAATGTCTTGCTGTTTTTGGAAAAGTTAATGCTATATTTATTAAGATAAATTACGTGGCTTTTTAGTCCATTTCCCAGCCTCCCATTCTCCGTTCTCTGTCTCTTCCCTCCCTCTTCCTCCCACCAGTTTGCAGTGGTAAGCATAAACTAGTATAATAGCATAAATAACTTGATATTGTTACGAAATTAAACATTATTACCCAAAGTGCAAAGTGGGGAATGTTAGTAAAAGTAAAATTGGCAGATGATAGATAGAATCTGCAGTTCTCCATATTGTTCACGATCCTTAAAAATTACAAAATTTAGGCTGCTGTTCTGCCGCAAAGTGTGCCGACAAGCAAAACAAAATTACGTGCTCCAGGATGTTAAGTTTGAATGTTTTAACCAGCCATATTCTTCTGGTTTGCCAATCAGTGGACTGATGTTCAAATCAAAGGCGTCAGAGCTAGTATCTCTTCTGATGAAAATTGAAGATTTTTTTAGTGTAGCGAGGGCTAGCTGCATCAATTTAAAGTGCGAAAAGGAATTACCCAACATGTTGTGTCTGGGGAATTGAAAAGTATGAGTGATGTGGTAATGAAGTAAGATCCTTTTGCTTCATAACATTTTGAAATGGTATGTGTCACAAGACATTTATAATGCTGACAAGTAAGGCATATACGTATATTTTTGGCTGAAAAATTGCTCACGTCACGACTAAATGTGCCCCTTTTAGGGGTGGGAAAAAAAAGCACTGAACACCTAACTGTATTGTTGTGTGCCAACATAGACGGAAGCAACAAGTTTATGCCGTACGTGATTGGCGAGTTAGCCAAGCATCATACGTTTTATTGTGTGCGTGACTTGCCCTGTACATACGATGCAAACAAGGAGGCTTGGATGGCTGGAGAGTTGTTATAAAAATTGCTTAATATTTTTGCTGGTTGACAACAATTGAACTGCAAAATGTTGAACTTGTATTTCTCCCTCCTAAGTGTGCTACAGCCACTCAATCAAGGTGTTTTCCGCCTCCTGAAACACTATTTCCGCTTCATGTTAGTGCGGTGAGCCTGTGTGATACGGAAAATTTAAATAAGAAAGAAGCTTACGAAGTGTGAAAATATTAGATGCGGTGTGTGAAATTGCTATTGCACTATGTAAAATAATAGCAGATTCAGTCTGTTACCAAGCCTGTTGAAGAGAATGTGGATGGTCCAGATGTAGAAGAGACATGATAGTCCTTCTAAGCCTTTGCAAGAACCAGAGTGTTGGGGAACAGTGAAGCAGAAGTTGGAAGTGCCAGTCAACTTTGATGAGCTTGGGTTTTTTCCTGGCGTTTTCCATTTCCTTAAAAAAGGTTTTTTACAAGGTGCCTAGGCCTAATGTTTGTTTTGTTTTCAAGTGTATTTTATGACGTGTTTCAAAAGTGTTCAACGCACTGTAATTCACTATGCCAACAAAATAGTGGACGTAATATTGTAATACTGTAGATCATAATATTTCATTTTCACGGTAACAACCAACACTCCAGTTTTTTTGTAAACTGTGACAGGATTTTTGAAAAATGTTATTTTTCCATCGCTCCCTTAAATTGTATTAATTGTGAAGTGTTTTGTAGCACAATTTATTTCAGATATACCCACATGACTACTGTGGCATATAAAACTTTCACTGTAATGTACTTGTTTTCAGTAACAGATTGTAGGAATGCATACTTTTAAAGATTGAGTATCATGTTTGACTAGCTTTAGTATAATGTATTTAGAGTTACATGTTTCCTATCACAAATGTTTCAACAGTGTTTTATTGCATTTTTAGATTAGTTATTCTTCACACCGGAACATGCGTACTGTGGTGAATGTTCCAGGGAAGTTATCAAGTGAAGCATGCAAGTCTGCTGCGAAGAGAAGAAGGAGAAAAGAAGTGGAGATGGACTTGGAGAATGTTGATATGGTGGCCCTGCAAGACAAATTCTCTCCAGGGAAGGGTATCAAGTTGAGTAGGAAGACCATGTTACTATGGTGCAGCGACAAGACCACCTTGCCTCAGGATGAGCACTTCGATCCCTCTGTGTTCTACAGGTTAGTGATGATTTCTGTCCAGTATGCTTAGTGACCTTAGTGTCTTGTTTATTTTTTATTACTTTACTCATTTGTCACGTTGAAATAGCTTGTTTGTTTCTTATCCATGTTCATAAATTTAATCAGCTGTTTTGCCATCTTACTTTGACAATGCGTTATTGTAAAATATAAATATTATATCATTCAATTTTTCATTAGTAGAATTAACTGATTAACTGTGTTAAAAAAATTACTTACTGAAGATTTGTTGTAGAACCACATCTTTGGAATGTTGCTCTGGGTACAAACTTCGAATTTAGTTTTAAAGATAGCTTGTTAAATATTTTCTCGGAGTTGCTACAGGTCTGGAAAACAGAGAAAACCTGGAAATGTCAGGAAATTTAAAAATGGTCGGGGAATATCTGAAAACGTCAGAATATTGTTTTTTGTGCCTGACAGTTCAAAAGTGTAGGCAATGTGAGTTTACTTTTCTGTAAAGTCTTGCTTTTATAATACTTTTGTGTGTATGGGAAATGAAAATTTTTCATAGTTTTCTGAATGTAATAGAAACATGTATGTAATTTGATTTATTTCTGAACTTTAAATTTAAATGTAGGTCTCACCTGTGTTTGGTTTCTGATAGATTGTTCTGCGAGGTCGCAGCAAATAAAAATTAATAGTATATGAAATTTGAGGCTATTGGAACTGTTTATGGTCAAAAGCAACTTGTAATCCTCTGTTTTGTCTGGATAAAACAGAGAAATTTGATACTGATATTCTGTAGCAACCCTGATTCTTCAAACATTTTGCCCTGTGTTTGCCCATATAGTAGTCAAATGGCTCCAGGGATCAATATGTAGTACAAACAGTATGGAGTACCAACAGTTGGTACACTATTACTTGGAAGAGAGGAAGCCATTAAGAGTGCGTGGTAGTTAAATAAACGCTGAAAACATAGATTGATTTCTACGCTTTTTTCGAAGTCAATATGGATAAAATACTCAATGACAATCCTAGATAATGGTATTTGCCAACTTTATGAGTAACTAGTTATCCAGCATTACTAATATGTTACGCGTGATTTCTTGCGCCGCAGTTAAATGCATGAGGTTCTGGCGTCAGAGATTATTCCTCAGAAGTTCGTAGCACTGAAAACAATTTTGTTTGAAACTTTGGCTAAAACTATTGTCTAGGATTGTTATTGTTTAGTTTTTGCAAATTGGCTTCAAGAAACCTACAGTTATAGATTAATGCTTTTAGCGTTTAATTATGTACCACACTCTCTTAATGGAAGCATATAAGATTACTGTATTTGTTTTGTATATCAGGTTACCAGACACAAAAGAATGTTGGCAGGTAGCTACAGTTAAGTGGTCTAGGGAGCCTGCTACTTGTTGGATAAGAACTGGCTGAAAAAATACTGTACACTGACGTTATAGATGGGACAACTTAGTGGTAGGGACTAGAATATTTTACGATTGTATGAAATTTTCCAGATTTTGCATGAAATCCAGGGTAAATTGTAAAAAATACCATTCAAGCAAAAAAACTAAATTTTTGTGAATTTTTGCAAATTACAGTAGAACTCCTGTTTTAAGGATACTCAATTTTACAAGTCAGCTATTGTACGTCATTCTCTGGCATTGTGAGGCCTAACTTCCATTTTACAAGTGCTGGATTTTATGAGCAAGTGATTTTATGTCATGCTCGAGCACTGAGAGGCCTTGTATAATTATGGTTCTATTGTATGCATGAAATCGCAACCCAAGTCAAACAAGTGGACGAACATACTGTACTAAGTTAAGCAAACTATGCTGTAATTATATTTATGATTGAAATAAATAAAAGATAAACTGCATTATGTTGAAATACAAAATACAGTGAAACTTCCCTTAGCGGACACATCCGAATAGCGGACACTTCCGAAAAACGGACATTTTTCCAATCACCGGCAGATTAACATGGAGCCTTATGGAGAAATACTCTCCTAATAACGGACATTCTTATTAACGGACGCGGACACATAATAAGTAGTGAATAACGGACAAAATGCGCAAAAAAGGGGCGCGAAAACAGTTGGAAAGCAGCTTCAATGAATGTTTCGGCAGCGAGTCGTAACTAAGAAAGTGCGATTTGTACACCCCTTGTAAGCAGGTAGTGCGTAGCCTCGCGTTATCTCGACCCCCCACACACACACACGCACGCACGCGCGCAGCTGCCGTGTAACTCGATCCTCCCACCACACACGCATGCGACGTGTGTTGTAGCACTTAGTCATTGTTTACTCTTCTTTTCATGCACTTCACGTAATAGTGTAGCGGTCGTAATTGAGTGACTTATTTTGTGTGTAATGTCTCAGAAGCTGTGATTAGGATGCGTGAAAAAGAAAAATTAAGCGTCGTGACTCTGCTGCGAAGTTTGACGTGAGGAAAACTCAGATTGCCGACATAATAAAAAATAGAGAAGCAATACTGAAGTCGTGGACGGAGAATAGCTGCGGTTCCAGCAAACGTACATTCCCAAAAACGGATGGACTGACTGTAGATACACTAACGTTTGAGTGGTTTTGTAGCCTCTGTTTCTTTCTTTCTCAGGCTGTGACGTTTACTCGGCAGATTGGTAGTGTAGAAAACGTTTTTTTTTCATGCCTTTCATTCAATTAAGTGAGCCGTATGAAAATACTCGAGTTTAGCCGAATGCATATGGAGTGAGGATTTGTTCACACACACCTAGAGAACAATGGACAAATTAGGGTGACATGAGCTGCAGTTAACGTAAATTATGCACCACAAAACATTGGCA
>PNEQ01002280.1:0-22185 GCA_003012365.1 Medauroidea extradentata | reverse complement strand
CGGGAGCGCTGGCGCGGGGAAGTCAAGCCTCGGGGGCGAAATCGCTCTGATTAAATTTCATCTGGTTTGAAATTTTACTGTTCTCTCTTGTACTCAGTAGCTCCAGGCGTGCCAAGGTATAGCACCATATAGAATAGTATAGCCATCTTCATGAGTGAAGCAAATTACGAGTACTAAGTTTGTAAACCGCAATACTGTGCGCGTCTCTATTGTCTTGGGCAGACACTCGGGAGTAGTTGTTTTGGGCGAACTATCTCCGGTCATGTCACCGGTTAATATTGGTATTTAGGTTGTTGACAATGTACACCTATTTATATTGGATCACAATCGCAGCTGCAAATAAATAGTCGTAAAACAAATAGGGGTGTTTCTTTTGGTATCGTCATCCTGCAAGCTACATCTCTCAGTAACAACAATAACCCAAAGCACGTAAACCCGTTACACGTGTTGCAGTGTGCCAAAGAACTACATATATAACTCTACAGACGACAGTCAAACACAGCGGGAGCAGCCCCGTTACATTCGACCGCCCGGAAGAGGAACACATAACCTCCAACATCTAAATAACAACGTGGCGACGTAGCAGAGACGCATCACATTCTGTCGCCGTGAACAGGAACGACGTAACCTCCAAAATATATATAAACAACAGCACGTAGACGTGACGTAGCAGCCCCGTTACAACCCCCGCGGCACCATGGCCGGGCTGGCTGAACTCATCTACATATTTTCAAAATAAATACCATAACTTTCAAACTGCAATAACTTTTAAACGATCAATTTCTCGTAAAATGTCTAAGAGTCCAAAGTTGCTTGAAATTTCCTGCTGTTTTAGAAAAGTCCACACAAGACATATTTACTTTAAATTCACGTGTCATCATAACATTGAGAACTTATAACAAAACTTGAGAACACATTTGACATAAAATACTCCAATGAGAAACCTTATCACTAAGAATTGCATCCAGACGCGGTTTTCTGTTACCGTACTGTTTCGCCTGGCCCAATAGCGGTTTTACATTTAGAGTGGGTTTTCTATAAGATTTCTTGTTCAGTAAAATTATAATCATTACATTATTTAAATAAATGACTTTAGAAAATTATTAGGCTTACGACAACAAACATGGAACCCTCATATTGAAACAATTATTATTGACTTACGAACATTTTAGAAACACTGATTTTAAATAATTTACAGGCAATATGTTAAAGTAGGGTGGCCGGGCAACACACTGGGGTTATTGACATTAATAAATGCATCAACCCTACCCTACACCTAACTGATACCAGGCTGACCAGCTCTTGGTTCTGAAGTGTCAGTAACACTGGCTAGCATTAATTTATGCAAATAAGTAAGCAACAGCAGAGACTCTAGAAATACAACTGACTAATTGAAAAACTATACCCCAAGCGCAGGCTGGTCACTTCACAATAGTCATAGTAATTTCCAATACCTTTGAATGTGTATATACACACAACAGACAAACGCACGAAAATGATGCAACGTGGCGGAGCGGCAAAAGAACGGCGAGAACCTAACTCTGATGCCACCTGTCTGTGGAATTTTGAATTGTTTGAAACGCGGAGTTAACTGTAACGAGCAAGATGACCTGAGGTCGGCGATAGCGTCACATTTTTCTGGCACCAATTGAGTCTAATTATACTGTAAGTAGGAACGTCAATAAGATCATAAATAAATACATATATTGAAGTGTATCAAATACAGAGAGGTCAATTTCTATTGATGTTCTTTCACTAGTGTTGTATTCAAATAGGTAAAAACACAGAACTACATGTGATGAATCGCTACCAACCATACATGCAGTAAAGTAACTCTTGCTAATGGTGACTTATATGCAGTAACGGCTAGTGATTTTTTTCAAAGGTTAAATCTTTAGCGCTCACTTTATCTCAAATGACCTATAAATACAAATTATGACAATAGTCAGATGTCGCCGTAAAAAAATGATACTCTTAGAAAGCCCTCTTCAGTCTCTCCGTGTCACAAAAAACAGCATAAACACAGTCCGATAGGACCATTTTCACTCACTTAGTGTGGGAAAAATCATACGATTTATTATTTAAAAGTTGACGTTATTTGATTTTTCATTACACAGCTCTTGCAAGTCGATGAAATTGTTGTTGAAACTCCAATAGTGTGACATGACGCATGTGGCAATGCGGCTGCATTGCGCGCTTGGTTTGGTTTATGGTTGTATAGGATGGGCGAGGGGAGAGCAGCAGTCTGACCTGGGCTGTCCTGCTGACTTGAGCAAGGAATGTTATGGAGGGAGTGGAGGAAGGGAAGGTTTCTGATCTCACCGACTGATCTTTCATCATTACCTCTCTTCAATTCCGGTTTCTACTTCCCCCTTTCCTCAGTTGTACTGCTGTGCTCTAACCACCACTGCAAAAGCCCTAATTTTTTTTTTGTTAGTCACTATCCACATTCCTGTCCACAAATTATTTCATGTCAGTGTTTACACAATATGTACGTGGGTCAAAACAAAAAGATGTCACGATAACTGGAAGTTCACATGCTTCTACACAGCTCAGTAGAAGTTGTCAGTTACAACATAGGCAACCCGCACAATTTATGATAGAAACAAATGTTCACGGTTGCAGAAGCAATGCTAGAAATTAACTCTGACGTCTTGTAATCTGTGATAATTTCATTCAGATAAGAAAGGATGGCACTTTTTTTAAGTGAGGAGTGTTGCATAAGTAACAAAAACTTGCTGTTGCCCTAGCGTAGCAAATCTCATATTGTCTCAGACATAGAATAAATAAAGTACTAGTACAGAGTACTCCTCCACCCCCTCCGACCATCTTTCTGTAACCAGTTATATGTTATCTCTCCCCCTTCCTGCTCTCTCAGAGTTGCCAACCTAGTGGAATTTCAGTTGGTTTTAGCAGGGAAAATGATTGTTTAACTGAGAATAATGCCATTTAGCGGACAGCTGAATTTTTGGTGGGTATTTAGAAAATTTACTTCCGAAATTATTGATTTTGTTAAATGTTCAGTGTTCTGGTATCTTCTATGTTATGTGCATTGGTGCAAAGGGTTTGAAGGGCTAGCAGATTAAAATTTAGCAAGGGGGTTAAGTAAAGATAAAACTTGATGGCATGTATGATGTTGATAAAGGGTGAGTGCGTGAGGGAAAGGGGAGAGAAGGAATGTTGAATCCGTCTTTCATCCTTCCGAATTTCCATCGTGCAGACTAATCATTCTTATTTAATAAGCCTGCTTACACACATGATATAGAAACCGAGTACGTTTGCCAACAACAGAATGTTTTAAGTCAGTTAACTATTTCTAACGACACAGCAAAGTTATCTATGTTTAGGCACTCTCCTTAGTTCCAACCTACCGATAATTTTAGTGACATGCATTGTCATGTACAATCTCACTCCTCGCCATTTGATTTGATGTATACTAGCAAGTGGGTGTTCTTGTACAGGACTGTCTGCATGGTGTATTAGTTGATTCAGTTCAGTCTTACGTTCCACAGATATTGTGCTGTATCTAAAGTGATCCACAACAGTAAGTTTTCAATTCTCAAGAAATCTTACTGGCGGTTCAACATGCGCTGAATTTTAATTGTATTAGCTAAGAAATTGTATTTATTTTTTATAATTTGGGTATATTTTATTTGATGATGCAGAAATCAAAAGGAAAAAAAGTGTTCAGCAATTTTCTTTTGAAATGTTATAGCTGTAATTAAATTTATTGATTTTTCATATTTCTTCTTTTATTCTTCTTCTTCCCATTTCATTACAAGTGTAAAACATGTGACTGCGGACAGAATCAGAACAGAAACCTACCAGATAGAATATTAAAAATGTTTTTTATAATTTAAACTAAGTATTTGCTTAACTATATACGTTATATCAGTAGGGACTGGGAAATTTTGCGAATTCAATGACCTGTAGGCTAGAATCCATTGTACTATACATACTCAAGGCCCGACTATTTGTCAACTAGCTGATTGTCAGTGGAACAGCAGACAATGAACAAATAGATGGGCCTTGAGTATGCATAGTACAACGTATTCTAGTCTACGGGTCGTTGAATTCGGAAAATTTTCTAGTCCCTAAATATGTAATAAAATGCTGTTATTTATTATTATTCCTTTCTTTACGGATTCTGTAACAAAATTTAGTGGACTGTAAATCTAAGAGTTGGCAACACTGTGTAAAGTACTTTGCCATCCCATCCCAACGTATTCTGAATTTATATTATTTTTATTTCCTCCTCTTCACAGTGACATTGAATTTTTGGCTGTAATTATTAACATTATAATTGTTGTTAAATGTAGTATTTTGGTTCTTAGTTTTGTTTAGGTTGTACTTTGGTTTGCAACATGAGGTAACTGGTATAATTGTAGGTATTTTCGTTTCGAAGTCGCCCGGTATTATTTTTTCTGTGCCCGGCCGCCCTTAATAAAAACGTGTGTTAAGTGTCATTTGGTGTGATGCAACAATTATGTGTTTTGATTCGACATCATAAATGAAGCAATAGAGTATGGTTTCAAGTATAGGCAATGTGGGCAGAGAAGGCAGTAGTCTGGACACCTTCAAGAGACATTTCATCACTAAATTGTATTTATTCATTCCTGTATATTTTATCACGATGGGCCGAACCGCTTAGCATAAAGTTATTTCAATATGACTAAGAAAGTGTGTTGTTGAGTAGTAAGAGTATCCAGAGTCGTAGGAAAATATTACACTGCCGTACATGTTTGCGAGTTAAAATTTTATCAAGTTGAATCACCCGGCGCACGACTGACGTCACTACTGTGTACCAACTGAAGTAGCGCCGACGGGTGCAGGCATTTACGTGCCAGAGATGGTTAATTTGTGAATTTAATGGTAACATTGTGTGTAATCTTGTTTGTAATTGTATTTATTTAAATAATATAAAAATAATTTTGAAAGGATATATTTGTTCTAGAAATAAGCTGGATACTCTAGTAGGAATGTAGAGCATGCCCTGGATATGTATGGTTGGCCATCCTGGGAAATTTCCGGCCGGAGGCGGCAGCTGTGGTTCTGGAACACGAGGTTTTTCTTAGTGTGTGAGAAGCGATAGAGGGCGGACGTGTCTGGGCGTGGTCCGGGCCGTCGCTTGGTTATGCAGGGTGGAGTGGCAGTAATTTTGATTTGTGTGGTTATCTCCGAGTAGCGGCCGAAATGCTCTGCATTCCAACAGTGGAGAAACTTTGTATTTATTTTTATTTTATTTGCTCTCGTTGCCGTTGGTTGAGCCCATCGTTATTTTTTTTACTCTAAACTGTATTACCACGAGCACATGGTGCTATTGTCTTCCTAGTGGCAGTAAACGACGTCGGAATAAATACTGTTAGTTTTATTTATTTCGCTCAAAACTGACTTTAATGTGTGTGTGATCCTTTGATGTTAGCAACCAGCCATTCTTTTGTTTTTGTTCACCGCACAAATTCGCGCTAGCCCAAATGAGATATAAGAGTGCTCGCTCTACTGACTGAGAGGACATTTGTAATTATTATTATTTTGTTATCCACTACGTCCTGCAATTTGGCAGTGGTATATATTGGTATGTGTGGTGTTAGCTATAGACGTGAGGCCGCGAAAAACACCGCTTGGTGGGTTTCCATACCACAACTGCGCTCGTTCCTTCCTTTGTTGCAAGACACGTAGGCTGCGTCTTAGAATCAATGGCATCTTACATTAGCCAGCATTTTCAACAAATGTCCACATAAAAAAAAACTTAAAAACATTTGTTTCACGGTTTGTTGGTATTTAGAAAGTTGTATTTGTTTCTTAGATCATTCTTAACACTGCAGCAACCTGCACAGCCATATGTCTCACGTGCCGAGTGATCAGTAACACAGAAGTTGTCAAGGCCAAGTAGGTGCTGTCCGAGTTTAATTATAATGCACACAACCTGATGTTGAAACTACATGAAAAAAAGAATTGGATAACGCTGGATTGTTTTTCCCCCCCTGATTTCACACTGTTCCTGTCTATGAAAAGGAAAACAGATTTCAGGAAGAACTTTGAAGTGTATGTTGGAACTCCTTTTCTTACACTTCTCAAGGAATCTGGGAAAGTTGTTGTTAAATGCAAGGAAGTGTATAGAAGAGGGAAATTTTTAATGTGAAAGCAGAAAATGGGGTCACAATGTAGTAGGTGTAAAATGTGGGAAAGTGCAAAATGGGGGTTGGAAAATTTGAGGTTCGGAAATACAGTACTACTGCACTTCCTATCTCTCCAACATGGCTAAAAACTGCTAGGAAACTACAGTAATTGATGATTCTGCAGTGTGTTTTTTCCAGCATTCAGTATAGCAAAATAATTTTGTTCCAGTTTAGTGCCTAGTGCATAGAAGCAGTAGGACACTAGGAATGCACCACCAATGTAACCCTTATCGCTCCTTTGTTTCTGAGCCTTTAAGGGGCCTCCCTACTTGCGCTTCAATGCGTTGCAGCATGTTAGGCTAGTCTTTTTTTTTACGAAACTATTTAACGAACGCACATTTTGCTTGTATGTCTACGAAAAGAACACACAGTTCAAACTTTGTCACTATTGTTTTAAAAATTCAGAACATTTATTAGAAACATCATTTTCAGGACCCTCAAAATGTCCAAAAGGAGGTTTTCCAGACTGCTGTATCTGAAAAAGTAACATCCGGATTTTAAAAAAAAACTATAGTAATAAGCCTTAGACTTTGAACTATGTAGCCCATAAATAAAATAATGTGGTCACCGCTTAAAGTCCCATAGGGAAAAAGATAATAGTGAAGTACTGCACGCCAACTGAGAAGTTTGCGCGGAGAGGCGATAATGCACTGTATACGTCGGTCAACGTCAATCTTACTGCTCCTTCCACACACACCCAAACGCAACCTACGTAGGGAAGCCCCTTTAACATGCAGAACAGTTTCAGATAGATAGTGCTTGTAATTGTTTTAACTGTTTAAACTTTTTGATAAAGATCTAATTAGGTACTCAGGTTTTTGTAGACCACAAACAAATTATTCCAACTTATTTAACTGTAAATCATTGTAGTAGTATTTACTTGCATGATTGATAGAAAATCAGTGTGAAATATTTGGACAGTATTTGACTTTGGTTGACAAATACTTGCAAATGTTACAGTTGCCATTAATGTGCATTAATTTTTTTCCTTTCTTTCTTTTTCCCCATAGGATGTTACACCAGTTTTAAACCAAGAGAGAATGACGGGAGAGATTCTCTTCAGCAAGGTGTACCGTGCTTTGCCCTCAACGTTATCTCAAACAATGCGAGAAAACTTGAGTTTCCCTCTGGCCATGTTTGCAGTCCTTCACCTTGCTAACGAAAAGAACTTGCACCTGTGTCACGTTGAAGACTTGTCGGACTTTCTGATCACTCAGCAGTAAATAAATTGTTTGGGACTTCTGTTTTTACTTTCTTGGCTTTGTATAATTTATTTTAGAATGTCCACATCTTACTGCAATCATAAATTAAAAGCATAAATATTTATAGATCCGTTTAGTTGGTGTAATTGACTATGTGCGTGTAATTATAAAATAGCATCTATTTGCAAATATATATAGTACAACATATTTTAAACTATATTTTGTATGTTATCAGTGTTTTTGTACAATTTATCAGGTTTTACTCACAGCATAGCTTTTAAATTTATTTTAAAAATACAAAAATCTATAATAAATATATGTACAATATTTCAAACAAGTTTTAATTTTTTATCATATGTTTTTTTCAAGCAAATGTTTTCATTTTGCAACAAACATTGCATGTTCTGGCACATCTGTATTTGTTATACTACTAGTTATCATGCAGCAGTCAGTTTTTTCTTACTAATAAAAGAACATGTTAATATGTAGTACCTTGTGTAGAAAATTCAACTATAGCTACAAACAATTTTCAGATTTAGGTATTTGTGAACACAAAATTTAGTTAATCAATTACATAAACTTTCGTTGTTCCAAGTACTATCTCTTAAGGAAAACATAGTGATCAGTGTCTTTCTTTTTTATCATGACATTTATTTTAGTCTTCGAACACTTATGTATACTGTACCTATACAGTTTGTTCTGTGCTGGTTCTTGTCTTAACTTTTAAAGTTTTCAGGATGCAGTTTTGATTGTGTAGTTTATGTGTCTAACATGAATGTGTAAATTTGTACTGTATTTTCAAACTGTATCCTTGCTGCAATGGCTGTGTTTTGCTACATGTGTTTTATGCCGGTTACAGTATACCCTGCTTGTTGCTGAAAGCTACAGTAGTACCCCGATTTCACGAACTCGGGAATAACGAAAACAGCAATTTAGTGAAAAGATTTTTAAGAACCTTCAAAAAACAAAAAATGTATTAAATAACTTAAAAATGTATAAGAATGGCGGGAAATAGGCCGCTAGGCTAACAAAGTAATATACCTAATATACAGAGGTTCACAAGTACTTACAGTTGACACTTGTAAACAGGTACATGCACACAAAGGGATGACACATATTTTTCTGCGGAAGCGCGGTTGCGACGTTTCGCCAGTATTAAACTGGCTTCCTTGGGCGGCGAGGCGTGACACACTGCAGTCCAGCAGCAGTGTGTGCTCTGTTACCTGTAAGCCTAGCGGCCGGAAGGCGAACTAAGCACTTTGTATTAAATAACTAAGTGACTTTGATAAAATGGGATATTAATTGTAAATTGTAATGTAAGTCTATTAAAAATATAAGCAATGGCTGCAGTATATACTTATTTCTCCGTACATAAACTTATATAAACTATCAGCTGAGAAACATAAAAAAATTGTTGATATTAGTTTAATACTTTGGCCGCAGGAGTGACTTTGAGATATGCAGTGCAACGTGCTCTATTGATTAATTCTATTACCGATAGGATGCAGTGGTGTCCAGCATGATTATTTACTTTAGCATCCCGTGATAAAACCAGCGAATTTATAAAAAATATATGTAATATTGTTTATGCAGACTTTTTACAACGTATTTACTACCGTAAACATAAATAATTTGTTTCTCCGATGCTAAAAAAACATTTGAGTGTAAAGTATTTTTAGCGAGCTGATCAACGAGTTTGTTTCGCGAGCATGGCTGCCTACAAGCTACAGTGGCTACTGCCACGCGTATTAAACTATTATTTTACCGTGTCTCGCAAAATTTTAGTTTAGTTTTTTTTCTTCTCATGGGAATTTCTTGAATTTTGTTGATGAAGTAGGCAGGAGAGAGATGGAAAGATTGACGGCTCAGCTGTGTTAGTCATCACTTCTCACATGTTGATGACGCAGAAGGGCGTACTAACTCACCACGCGACTGCTCGCAGAGTGTTCCACTATAAGATTTTGAATATTTTTTCTCTAATTTTTTCTTTTCACGGCAGTGGCTTACCTGTTGACAGAAAATGTGTTTAGTTATTGTTTTGAACTAATAGACTTTTTTAAATTTACCTTAAATTCTGATGAAACATGCCTGAGGATTTAACTTTTGGGGGGAGAGGGGGGTGGAGAGGTTAAAAAAAATATGAAGTCGGATTCAACAAAACATTGATTTAGAGTAAATATTTTCGGGTCCCGTGGCATTTCGTTAAATTGAGGTTCTACTGTATTCAGCTTTATAATATTTGACATACATCTACAGTACAACCGTAGTGTTTTGTGAATATTGTTCATAAAATAACATGTACAAAAAATTTCCTCGTGTGTTAAAAACATTACTACTTGCTTCATATTAAATATATATTTATAATGGTAGAATAAAAGGTCGTTAATTTGTTATCTGTTAATTCGAAATTCTGGTTCGAAGAATACATCATTCCCCAAAATTCAACAATAGGGTTTATGTGATTTACAGTCTGGTTACTTCTAAATACAGTTAATTTGCAATTTGGTGCATTTTTCTGACTCAGGCAAAGATCAATTCCTATTACTTCTAAGTTATTTAGAGAAACAAGTTTGTAAATTTGGCAGAAAATTAGAATCTAGCAGTGCTGCTGCGTGGATTTGTACAACACTGGATTTGTCTCGTTATCACACCTATCAGTATTGCACCGACCTTGAGGCTTACTTCCTATCTGCTTGCGCTCAAGTTCTAGTGTGTGTGCATGCATGCCTGAAGAGAGAGGAATAGGAAAATGGGAAGGTAGGTGTGGCATAGTATGTGACAGCCTGTGATTGTGCTGCACCAAATGACGATCGTCTGTGGAAAGGGACGAGATGAGGAATGAAAATGTTTGGTTGGGGAAGGTGGGGGAAGGTATGAAAAAGGTAAAATTGTAAGAGCTGAAAGTAAAGTGGGTAACTAAGTAAAGTGGCAAGGAATAATGAGCTGTGATCAGCTGGCAAGTCGTTCTTGCGTGCAGAAGGGAAAGAAAGCTAAAGATCCAACTAAAAAAATCATGGGCAGGGGACCAGGCAGTGTCTAAATCTTTCACGAAATCTATGTCCGCCTGTAATAAAGTGGTGCGACAGTGAAGTTTTGCATAAACAGCAATACAGTAATTTTTGTTTTACTTGCATAACAGTGTAGTTAGTTTTTTTTAATTATTATTTTAGTTTAGTATGAGATGAGTTTTTTTTTCCCCAAGACTATATCTGAAACATTGGAGGTAATAAGGGAGGTGGACAAGAAGCAAAGAACAAATACTGAAATCGCACAAGCGTACAACACCCCTGTTTCTATACTTTCAGACTACGTACTTAAAAAATCAAGAAGATATTGAAAAGTAGGCAAACAAAAGTGTTGACATATCGAAATGTGTGGTAATTCGTGGAGCTAAGTACAGTGACTGGGAAAAATAGCTCTCCAGTTGGTTTTCCAATGTTCTGTCGAACTATATTCCTCTTGAAGGCCCTGTATGAAAGAAAAAGCAAATGAAAAAGCCCTCCAAACAAATTAAGAATTACAGTGTTCTAGTGGTTGGCTTCAAAAGTTTAAAGAACGGCATTATGTTTCCTGGCAAAGTATCAGTGGTTAAGCATGTTTAGTTGATACCAAAGCTTGTGATTCATGAATGGAAAACATGATGACTTTAATAAAACTATGCACCCAAAGACGTGTTTGACATGGGTGAAACGGCGTGGTTTTATAGTTAGCCATCAGGTGTGAGAAATCCCACAGCAAGAAAAAATACAACGATAGGGTAACCGTAATGCTCTGTTGCAGTGCAAATGGGAGTAAAAAACTTTGCCCTTTGCGTGTTGGAAATTTTGAAAACCCTAGATGCTTCAAGGGGATAAAGCATTTTCCTTGTGATTACAAATCATCAAAAAATGCTTGGCTCACAGGAAAAATTTTCAGAGAGTAACTAATTGCTTTGGACAGAAAAGTGGCCTGCCACATCTGGTACGACGTACGTATTGTTGTTGCTTGACCAGTGTTCCTCGCACAAGTTTGATGGTCTGACACTCGCAAATGTCAGTGTGTTACATGTACCAGCCACTATTACAAGCCACGTGCAGCCACTGGATAAATGCACAATTCACTGTCTAAGGCTGCATACAACTGCTTTGTAAAGTTTCTGCTGCGGGAAACTAAAAGAAACGTTGCAGTGTCAGACATTAGCAAATGGAATGTGTTGGATGCCACGTGAGGAGTGACTGCAGCATGGTACACAATATCTCCTGTGGGTATACGGAACTGCTTTGCAAAGTGTGGATTTGCCCCAAAAAATTATGCTGTTGGAGTATGTCAGGCAAGAGAGAAGTTGCATTGTGTTGACTGGCAGCTGCATCCTGTTTTATCGTGAAGGGGTGAGGTTTCCATCACACAACGTAGGCCAGACAGAAGAGTGGGATATGTAGAAGAGAAACCTTGGAGGAAGGGAGGGAAGAGGATGCTGCTTACATGGAGGCATCATAATTACTCCCCGCATAAATCCAGATTGTAGTTGTGCCAACTCTGTTGGATATTTTTTTGTTGTTTTATTCATTCAGAATTCTGAAAACCCAATTACTTCATGCTATAGTTTATATTTTCCAATGGAAAGAATGTGTCTCATGCTGTCATGGACAATGCCAATGACACCAGTGCTGCTCAACACACAATCAGAGAAAGCTTACAGGGAATAAGGACAAAAACACTATAGGGTAGATGGACTTCGCCAACATTGAAAAAACTAAATACCTGCTGCCTGTAATGTCATAACAGCTTATTTTAAAGATGTAATGATTATAACTGTGTGTTTTTAAATTTAAAAGGTTTTTGAAATACAAGTATTGAATTAGTATTGTGACGTGCACTGGCACGTAGCACTTACTTGGCCTCTTATCGTACAGTAATTTCAATTTTTTTTGTCTTAGTTAAAACAAATTTTTTTTGTTGTTTATAACAAATTAAGTAGGCCAACTTAACCAGGTATAAGGATGTATACGGCGGGATCCAACCTATTAATTGGGGATGCGAGTAGAGAAATTTACATTAAAATTTTCTTTTTTAATTTTAAATTTAACTTTAAAGCAAGAGAAAAGTATTTAATTTTACGTGTCAATGTTATCGGATTTCTGTTGAGCTTGGACTCATTTTAAAGCTAATTTAATTTCTAGCAACTTTTCTAAGTAAACTTTTCTTATATTTTGCCTTGTTTGGATTTTGTAAATTTCAAGTAGCTTCTTAGCTTGCTTCTCCTGGAATAGGATTTATGTGACAGGCTAGTCATAGTTCTCTTGCTTGGAAGCACGTACAGAGAAGTGCTGGCTTTTAAAATTTCAAATAAGCTCTGAGCTGGCCTGTGCTTGGATCGATTTATCTGGCAGGCAGGTCAGAGTTCACTCGCCTGGAGGCACGTACAGGGACGTGCTGGAATGCGATGAGCTCTGCCGGGTGTTTCTCGATTAACGTGGGTGGTAGTGTCGGGCGCAAAACTCCGTGAAGGTGGTGATCCGCTACTGATTGATGACGCTGTACATCCCCTATTAATAAACTAATGAATATTTAGCTGGTATTATGGAATAAAATGCTTTGTAAATTTATCAGTATCTATGTTACATACAATTTTTAGGTTATAAACGTCAATTAACCAGCTTTTTAGGCAAGTTGGATCCTGATGTATCCCTCCGCCGCTCGGCCGAGTAAGTCAAAGTGTTCGCCCGGGAGCTTATTAGTTGGGGCATCATGGCGGCAGGAGAAGGACGTGTTAGACGGGGCAGAGGGGCTGTGAAGCCTAGAGTGCGGATTCGTTAGTCGAACTTAGCTTTATTTTCTTTCTTTGTTGGCATGCTGCCTTTTAATTTAGTAGTAAACAACCAGTAGATATTCATAACCATATAGCCTGTGATTAAGGTAGACAAAGTGCCGGGCCAAGTACTACTACTCACACAGAGGGCAGGCGGTAATGCCTAATACGTAGATAGAAAAGTCACCTCAACTAACTCTGGGCGAGCACTCGCTTTATGAATTGCCATTGTCCGTTCAAGTGCATCAAAAGAAAGGTTAAATAAAAAAATGCCGATATAAATTTTCTTATAATTATTTTTAGCCGTTTCAGAGTAACCTCACTGCTATCCGGGCATCAATATAATAGGCACCGCCTCTACATCAGCTCGCTGTGTTTTGCCATTTTTTTGCCTGCTAACTACGTGCAATAGCAACGGGGGAGAGTTACGTCCCCGAATCAACAACTACATCGGCGACGTAGACGGAGGACACCCGTCACATTTTAGCGCCGTAAACAGGGACATCGTAACATCATAACCTATATATACATATATACAAATAAATAACAACAACGTAGGAGAAGCAGCCCCGTCACATTCTGTTGCCGCGAACAGGGACATCGGCGACGTACTCCCAACATCTACATAAAACAAACAACACAGCGACGACGAGGACCAGTCACATTCTTGCGCCGCGAACAGGAACTCATAACCTCCAAAATATATATATAAACAATAACAACACGGCGACGTAGCAGCCCTGTCACAGTACTTACTCAGTATTGATTTTCAATCTCAAGCTGTTCTATGCACTTTACGTAGGATGCACTGGACCAATTGATTTTGTTTCATATTTTTTCTGTAATGGTCAAAAATCTTGGTGGAAATGGATGCTACATGGATGTGAAATATGAAGTGCGAAATAGAAGTTGTGATATTTGTTTAAAATGACACGTGAGAGTTTTATACTTTAAGGAGCAAGGAGTTATAGGTATATTGCAATGCAAGCCCGTTACTATAGTGCCTTGTGGTTTTCAGATAGTAATTCATATTTGTAACTGGTGCATACAGTATTTAATTTACATGTATATTTATGAGCAAAGTTATGTTTAATTTATTAGTAATTAATTGGCTGCCTACAGGTATTTACGTATTTATGTCGCTAGCATTATTTGTTAGTTATTTCCTTCTGTATTGATAATTTTCATAGCTTTTGATGTTAAATTTCCTTAAAAAAAACCTATGAAAAATATACACAGAATCGACATGTTAGTCAACCCACATATTCCGCACCAATAATTGTATTTAGTAGTTGCTAATTTTGTTGTTTTCCTTTTTTATTACATGAACTTGTTAAAACTTGTTAAACAACATTGATTAAAACAGTGTGCACTGTAATTAGTAATAATAATTGAATTAAAATTTGCAAATGGAATAATGAGATGAATGTTCGCTTGGCAAGAAATCATTTGTAATAGGCCAAAAATGAGAAAAAAGGGGTCTGAAAAATAAAATTGAGCTTCTTCTCTATCTTCCTACTTTGTGCACACAATGTGCCCACACACAGCAGTAGACATGGCTGGTTTATTTTTAGAACTTTTCCACCACCCTCCCCCTTTGTCAGAGTTACATCACTCAAGAGTGCCTACTCTTTCTCTCTCTTTCACACGCGTAAATCACCATTACCGCTGCTAGGATGTGGCAAGCATATTGACTCGAAACACACCACATCTGACCTGCTGGGGACATTTAACTGCCAAATTTAAGATTAAAAACTTGTGACAGCCTATACATGAATACATTTTTAAATTGAAATTATGAAATCCAAATTTAAAAAAATTCCGTTCTAAGCACTTCCAATTAACGTTTTTTTTTTTTCCTGTAGTTACAAATTACCGTCACAATTTATGAAAAATGTGCTATTGTTATAACTGCAAAGATTGATAAGCTGGTAATTTTTTTGCTTCAGTATATTTATTTCATTGTTGACAAGCTAGATGTATAGATTGTGATACATGTCATGACTTTACATTAGATATGGTAATATGTACACACAATAATTTACAAATATTCATTGTACCAGATTACTATTTACTAGTACTATTTTTATCATTTTCTGGTTTGTCTTCTAAGTTTTCACATAACAGTGAACATGTAGTCCCAATTATGTATCCCGTATTTCAGGTATTTCTGTACCTCTTCAATGAACATCTCCAGGAGTCTACCATGTTTGGTGGCTAACATTGTGCATTGCGAAATTGTCCACTTCAGACTGCTGCTTTGCCGTGATCAAGCCTATCACGACATGTTTGCTACGATACCGATAAGATCTTGCTAAAGTGGGCACTGCTCCATTTATGTACATTCAAGTGCTGTGTCGCGAAAAAATTTTGCTGTGAATTTTCACCATTTATACAATAAATTCCCTCAAATGTGTACCCGTCATTTGAAGTAGCTGGTAGATAACGGTAATACACACACAGGCATGCGAATACCTTGCTAATCTGCAGACTTCAGTTTGGCGTTTTCAAGTAGTGCATGACAGACTTCAGTACAGAGTAGGCATGGCGGGCAGCAGCTAACAGTATCACTGGCTATGTGTGTCCTCTCCGTACATTGCGGCACTAGGGCACTCAAAGGGCAGGAGTAGACAATGTTACTGGCTTATGTGTATCCTATGATGTTTTTATACTTGTAATACAAGCATTAACATTTTAAGTAATATTAATGTTTCTTGTTAAGAATATAATTTTTTTTTTTTTGGCCAGGAATTAACATAACAGTTATGAACTTTTTTCAAGAATTTGTATCTTTAAAGCCATGACTCATCTTTGAGTTATGTGTGAGCTCGTCCTTTATGTTGGTCATTATGGTATTGAAGTTGAAAAGACACAAGCACTCACAGGTTACCATGGAACTGAATAGTTACACATACAAAAAGGGTGACACATAATGCGCAATAGCAGGTTTTGCAAAATTTCGCAGGACAAGTTTTCTTCCTTGGGCGAATAGTAACGAATTACTGTAGCTGCTTATTCTGCCGTGCTGCGCCAAATGATTCACAGCAGAAGGGTGCTGGTACATGGCAACAGTGCAACGTGGTAGACAGAGAGTTTGTGACCTTGTTACATCTTTATGTCGATCTTTATGTCACTAAAATATATCCATGTTCAGTCCTATTTTTTACTTATAGGGTTCTCAAGAGGCTGCCAGAGTAAGCAAATTTGTTTACATTACACCATTACTTGTGCCTGAATTTTATTTTATTTTCAGAAACTTGAGAGATTTTGTTTCTGTCTTCTTTATTTCCGTCCTTCCTTCTTAACTTCCTTAGAAGCTCTGCTAATGTAATGTCAGGGGGAAATGTTTTTTGCAGTGTATCGTTAATAATTTTTGTACAAATTTGCAACCTGATACACACTTAACATATCTTTATTGTTTACTTATGGTTTTAGTAGTTTTATGATAAAAGAGTTTGACAACTAAACTGAAATTGCCTCAACCCTCTTTTGTTCCACTACCTACTATGTTTATAATTATGTTGCCCAATGCTAAGGACAAGATTTAATGTTTTTTTTTTTTGTAGACAGTATGTATGATTCATAGAAATGCATACTACTAACCAGATATCCATGTTTAATTGTAACACATAATTTTCAGAAAGCTATGTTATTGGGAGTAAGCAGCCTACAAAATATTATATTGTTGAACATAACCAAAAATTTGCTCTGCAGGCTTAAATCTGTTGGAAGGATTTAAAATTATAAGAGTGAAAATTTTTGTACGGTATGGACTTCCTTCTGTCATTTCATTAAAATGTTACGTAAAAATCACTAATTTTAACGTGCAGAGCAGTTTTCACAATTTCTCCAAATTCAAAAAGCAGAAATTCCTCTTTTTTTCACCTTATGTTTCTTTTGCACACTGAAAATATTTACTACTAACATGCTTGAAGTTGATTGTTTCTATTTGGAGATAAAGTACACCTGAAAATATTTAAAACAATTTTCTTCCTAATATCAGCACAGTTTCACAGAAGGTAAATGGTTGCATTGCACATTAGCAACTGCAATCATCATGAGAGTGCTGAAGGCTGCTTCCTGTATACCGTAGACTAAACTCCTCAGCAACGTGGAAGTCAACTATCGTCACTACACAGCACTTCTGCACGTTGCAAAGAACAACTGTCAAAATGTTTTGAAGTTACTGTATATGCAGGAAACAACTGATATAGAAAGGTGTGTAAGTTTCTGTAAATTGGGATGAGACACTGCAGTTGCATATACGTAGTTATAAGTTAACACTCTCTTTATTTTTAAAACTTCTTTATTTAAGCCTAAGGGCACTAAAATTTGCTTACACTTTGCCAATTACTGTGCTGTCGTTTAGTTTTACGTCAGCATAATATATTGGAATGTAAAACTCTAATGCCCAAGCCTTTATTTATGTACCAACATTTGCTTACATTTCAGTGCCTAGCCAGTGTGTATTTTCCATGTATTATTGCTTCCCGCAAACATTGTAACCTAGCACCAGAGTTTATTTACAAATTTTGCTGAGTGCCTCGCCGGTACTGCCAATCCCGTGCACAGACACTTATAAAGTGCACTAACAAGCGATCAAGAGAAATACGCATGTAAATGTATGTTGTTTTTTTTCTATTTATTGAAATCTATGTCTGATGTTAATATAAATATTCTTGAGCATTCTAATGTTTAAGGATGCCGTGTACCACTAGCTTAAAATGTGTTTCATTTTGTTCGTAAAGATGTTTTTTTTTCTTTTCTAAACTACCACATATGTGACCATTGTGACAATGTACAAAAAGAAAACACTCTTTAAAGGGTCAGAATGTCATTGTTGGAACACCATGTTCATTAAAACACTATTCGTAAGCCATCCAACGTATCTAAAATATGGGCCTTTTCAGACTGTGGTACTTCAAAATGTTCTAACTGTATGTATTGAAACTCAGATTGAGATGTGCACTGAACCTTGTTACTGACTTTCCACAAATAGGATTATATGGCCACTGCTCAAAGTCCCATAGTAAATATGGATGGGCAGGAATCTTACATGCTAGTTCAGTGCCTGGCTCTTATTGGGGATAAGGCATTCGATACATGCTTCAAGGTCGCCCTTACAGCAGCATTGCTTTTGAGCTTGTAACGTGTGGGTAGGTGGCGCCCTTAACGGTAAAACATGCATTAATGTAAGTCTGCTACATCTCTCTATGTTCCAAAGTAATTTTGTGCAATGAGAGTAGGTATTTCCTTATTTGAGATTGGCACACTTGTATTTGCACACAGCCTCAAGCAGCCAATCAGCCATCTTGTTAACATCTACTTTTCTGCTTTCCACCCTTCCCCCCTCGGAATATATAAGGCAGGCTCTTCGCTCTAGTTAGAGTTGCCAGCAGGTTGGCCTGGCAACCCTCCCTGTCTTAACAACCACACGTATTATTTTCTGCCACTGGAAGCCATACATAGTTTGCACCACTTTGCTACCTGCAAAAGCACTCTGACAGTTGCCTGCCCCAAGAAGCTGGAGTTTGACTTCTTCCTTATCCTTCTCCCTAACCAAGACGACTCGGTGGGAATCTCAAGCCGAACATCTATGTTTAGCTACTATTTAGCGTAACCTCTGTGCTCTTCAATCCACAATGCCCAGTGCTGCTTGTCTCCATGTGCTCTCGTGCTTATTTCAAAGTATTGTCACGCAGTTCTCGTAAAGATGCTATTGAAATTACGAAAATGTGTTTCAATAAACAGTAAGTGATTGTATCGGCAGCAGTGCCAGTGCAAGTATTTTTACCGTTCTGTAGTGCATGTTGTTCAACGATTGTACTGATATGTATCCATCTCTGGCCTTAATTCTAGCCCAGTATCTAATGGCCTGAATCGCCTGTTCCTGTTAATTGTATTCTTCAAAATACAATGTCTTGTAACCTATGTTACCATATATCTAAAGACGTAAACCTGTGTCTTCATCTTGTGATTGACCTAAACATTGATCAGCAACCATGTGTAACAAGTACCAAGGTGTGTGTTGTGACTCATATGATGTATCAAGTGTTATCTTGAATATACGCCTCCTGTGGAACTGAGCTGCTTTGCCTTTCTCCTTTTATGAAATCACTTTGTTTACTTACCTTTTGATATTCAGTATAAGGCAAGTGACATATGCTTTTCCCCTATTTATGTAAGAACGACCCGTTGTTGGTTCACTCAGTAGTCACTTGCTGGGTCAAGGTTAATTCTGTTACAGACCACTCAAGAAGAGCAACCGTAGCTTTAATGCTCTCTTTCCTAAAAAAATTTAGATGAGCACCTTGCACATACTACTTAGCAATCTTACCTACGTAAACACTTAAAATAGTGGATGCAAGTAAAGGAAAATACATAAATTTTTAATTACATTACTTATTTTGTTCTATAAGTGAGCTTTCTTTGGAGTGGTTAAAAATTATCTTATTTGGTTGCGCAGTTAAGATTTGGACACCCCCTGCTTCAGGTAGTAAATTTTCCCAGAAATTGTGTCTGAGGGGTACATATTCTCGGGGATACAAATAGTCAGCCACACTGGATATACCTGTCACAGCGCGTGCTGATCCATAGAATTGAAAGAGTGCCCCCTCGCATCTCTTCTCCGCACTACACATATAGTATAGCAGCATTTGAATGTCAGTCTCATGCAACAGCAACACGGACAGCTGAGGCATACAAGTATTTTGTACAGTATGTAGTGTGTGTCAAATATTTAGTCTTCGCGTGGTGTGTGTTTGTGACGCACAGTATGGTCACCCTTTTTAAAGAGAATAATAGCCATCAATTCTAATAAACTGTCTTAAATTACATATGTAATAATAAACTTGTCATGCGACCATTAATTCTCCTCGTCATCATGCAATGATGCAGATAAAAACATGTTTTTTTTTTTTTTTTGTATCTGTAGAGGTAGCAGGTGCACATGCCTAGCGTTACTGTCTTCTTGCCCCACACTCCCACTCATGTAACCCCACCCCATTGTTGCCAGACGAGAAGGGAGCAACGCCAGCCGACAGTATTTATGATAAAGATGATAAATGATAATAGTAATTAGAATGAATATAAAAAATTTTAGGAATTAAGGAAAACATGTAGCATCTCGGAGTAATTGTCGAAGTGTAACGGAATGAAATGAGATTAACCTTGTAATAAATACGGCATTGGCAGGAAGTTGCTGTCCATGACTCAAGTAAACCAAAGACTGCAGAAAAAGCGACGGGGGATTTTGGCATCAGAAAATAGCAAGGCTAGGGAATTGTTAAAGGTTTGAGGCAGACGAAGCAGATTTTTTGAGGAGGTAAAGAACGACGGACCGGTGTGTTACCGCCGGGGCGTTAGTTCAGGCGTCCGGATGCATTACAGGGAGACGGTGTGAAGACGGAAAGAACGACGGCCCGGGACGTGTACCGCCGGGCTTTAGTTCACGCATCGGGATGCATTTTAGAGAGACGGTCAGGCACATAGCCTTGATTTGTGTAAGGGAGGGGTTTTGACTTGGGAATTTTGTACCGACCACCTCTAAAGCAGGGGTTCCGGATGGTCCTCCCCCCTGTAAAATGTGGATTTTAAGGTGCAAAATAGCGCTATCTTAGCTGTTTTCGTGACCAAACATTGAATACTCTACTAGTAACAATATAATTTTTTTAATGTGAAATTTCACTGAACTCCACTTCTTTATAGCTTCTTTCCACGAAAAATTCAGCTTTTGAGGTGTAAAATAAAGCTATTTTAACCGTTTTAGTAAATAAAATAGAGTGTGTGTGTTGCTAGTGAAAATATTTTTAAGTTTTTAGTATAATATTTTTATTTTCGATCCCTTTGAAATGGGGGTTCGGGAGTACACTACCGAGAAATTTCTGGAATTTAAGGTGCAAAATAATGGCTTCATTTTAGCAGCTTTTGTACCTAAAAATTGACTATGCTAATAGTAAATATAGTAATAATTTTTAAAAATGAAATGTTTCCAATTTTAAGCCCCTTCAAAGATGGAGGGAGGTCCAGGGCTCCTCCCTCGATAAACAGTGTTATCGTAGCAGGTTTCCAGGGGCGTCATTTGGGCCTACAGGGGGGGGGGCAAATGCCCTCCCCCCCTGGATTTGGAATTTTTGTGTATAAATATATTTTTTAATGTAAATAACGCTAACTTAAGGACATAAAACTGAAGTTTTATTATTAAAGTATCTAATTTATACATGCTTAATTAATAAAAAAGATGCAACAAGGTCACTGTCGTCAGAAAACGAAATCTTGCCCCCCCCCCCCCCCACCCCTGGAAAAACCTGAAATGACGCCCCTGCAGGTTTCGTAACTAAAAATAGACTACATGCTACTGGTAAAAATATTGTTAATTTTTTAGTATGAAATGTTTTCAATTTACCACCCATTTGAAGCGAAAATATTAGTTTTTTAATTATGAATGTTTTATATTTTTGGAGGGCTAAGTTCTGACCCCCATTAATCCGACAGGCTTTAGTTCAGGTGTCGGGATGCAGTTTAGAGAGGTGGTGTTGAGACGAAAAGAAAGATGGACCAGGATGTTACCGACGGGCATTAGTTCACGCGTCGGGATGCATTTTAGAGAGAGACGGTGTTGAGGCGAAAAGAACGACAGAACGGTGTGTTACGTATGGGCGTTAGTTCAAGCGTCCGGATGCATTATAAAGAGACGGTGTTGAGACGAAAAGAAAACAGACCGTGTTGTTACCGCCGTGTGTCAGTACGGGTGTCACGATGCATTTTAGAGAGGCGATGTTGACGCAAAAAGAACTACCTAGGCCGGTGTGTTACCGAACGGGCGTTGTTTGTGGCGTCGGGATGCATTTTAGAGGGACGGTGTTGAGGCGAAAAGAAAACAGACCGTGTTGTTACCGCCGTGTGTCAGTACAGGTGTCAACGATGCATTTTAGAGAGGCGATGTTGACGCAAAAAGAACTACCTAGGCCAGTGTGTTACCGAACGGGCGTTGTTTGTGGCGTCGGGATGCATTTTA
>PNEQ01002279.1:21572-52212 GCA_003012365.1 Medauroidea extradentata | reverse complement strand
TCTGTGTCAGCTAGGACAAGTGAAGCCCCAGAGGGGTGTGTCGCTCGTAACCAGCACCATCTAAGTTTTTACACCCCGGTACTGGCCGGCTGCGACTCCCCCAGAGGAGTTCCCTGTCCCCCACTTCGTGGGCCCACAGCCATTGATGCTCCTCGCTACACCATCAAAGCTTTTACACCCCGGTGCAGGAGGTAGACATCCAGTCTGTAGGTTTATCCAGTTCATGGGCCTTCACAGCGCCCCCTGCTCAGCTTGCTCAGGACCCCTGCCTGGCTGTAGTCCACCTGAATCAGGTTTTCCACTAGCAGTGGGGGGTTCCCAACGGCGTGACAGTATCAGTAGGCATGTAACGACTCGTAGCCTTGCCAGCAGACGAAAACTTGGCAGGCGCGGGGCCTCACCCAGGAAGCATAAATAATGGAGTCGTAACTCCCATGTTAAACAATGATAACCTTATTTTCGGCGAAGATATCAGATAATGTATGTATGTTCACCTCTCCGTAAGACCAACGTCAGAATACACAGTTCTAATTTTTAGTCATTGGTACCTCTGCATTTTTTTAAAGGGAATTTTTTTTGGATGTTATTCGACGTGAAATACTACTATAGGCTTCCTGGTGAATTATGCGTTAACGTACAAAAGCTACAGAACAAAATTTACTGTTCGGCATTTTAAAATCAATTTATTGCAACATTGCCCAGTTATATAAATATAGCCTACAATCAGCTTCGAGAAGTGGGAATTTGACATAAACTGTAATGGTGTATCAATAATGAATCATGAAGAGAGAGATCCCATATAGCCATGATCATAACATAATTTTTGGAAGAAAGTTGGTTAGATATAAACATGCTAAAATTATCCAGTGGGTCGTCATTGAATGATCGTAACGTTGTTGGTTAAACTGGCGACAAAATGGCATCGAGCTCAATTTTTATTAACTTTCGTGAATAACTAAAAATTATGCGGTGAAGTGATTGAAATGTTGTGATGTGGACTAATTTATTACAGCAATTAAAAATATTACGACACTATTGAACTCCTACTTTATGCAGTTTTTTGCAGATGTAGTGTATTTGATGAAATTTTGTATATGAAAGGTGTATATATGTATATATATGGGAAGACGGGAAGGGGGGAAAAGGAAAAATGTTCTTCTTGGTACCAATACTGTAAACTATACTATAAACCAGGGTGACTGCAGCGGTGAATTTGTGACAGACAAAATGATTTATTTTTGGTTATTTGAGTATGAAATACATACCTCGGTTTGAATAACATAAACAATTTATTCAAACTACCAAACTTCAACAAAATAATTATTTTATGTTGCACAAAGTCACCCTCATTTGTCACAAAGTAACCCCCATTTATGGTGTGACATTAGTTTCAAAACAATCTTAAGTTACTTTCTGGCATAACAAATTATTTTTTAAATTACTATTAATATGGTATGTAAGATTTGGAAAGCGTTTGGTAGAATTATAAAGTCACAAAATTTTCGGTGCAGAAGGCCTTTAGGCGGGGTCATCTTCATATTGAGTTTTACATCTTCGAGTAATAATTTTTTTTTGTTGAAATTACTTCATATTTGTTACTGTAGCTTTTTGACATTATACAAATACAGTAGACTCCCGATTATCCGTGTGCGGATTATCCGATTTACGGGTTATCCGCGCAAAATATTTCACTTTAAATAGTTAAAGAAAGTTGGAAACATTTTTTAGTAAAAAATGTTTGTTTATTTATAAATACACACTGTGTTTGCTCGCGTAATTTTCACCGTGCTATGCCCGCAACCGTTCATTGAAAGGCTTGAAGAAGATTTAGGTATTTTCTAGCAGGCGAAAAAATAATTATCGTGCGCGAATGGATTAACTGGATTGTGTCGCGCATGAATGGAATTAACGATGTTTTTATCTAGGATAAATAAAGCATCCGTGATTTTTAGATAATTTATGTTTTTAGATAGTTAAGCGCATCACTCCTTATCCTTGATGCGAATAATCGAGAGTTTACTGTATTAAGTTGCTGCCTTTTATTGCACGAATGTATTTGACCTTTTTTCTTTCTACTGAGATCTAAGAAATGGTAAAAATGGATTACCCGCGATTTTGGATTATCCTAGGCATCGGCCCCCTCCATTACTGCGAATAATCGGCAGTTGACTGTACCTTGTAATTTAGCAACTAATTTGTATACACCCATAACATGATGATTTTGTAAAGTCACGAAAGTATGCATGATTTATAAATAATTCTTTTGACTAACTATGTCTTTGTTATTTGTCAGATGTTGTTCATTAATTAATCTATCACATGGTAATGTGTAACACAATAATGCCATAAACACATTTTCGTAAGTGTTTTTAAGCAACAACAAGTGAAAACAAAGACGAGTAATTCCAACATAGTTGGACATGCCCCACCTTAAATCTCTCCACGACGTTATCCTGACGTTCCATTGACGTCATAAAATTTTTGGAGGGACGTCTCAAGGGAGTTTTTTCCCACTTCGTCGCGGTTTATGGGTCGAATATTAATTTTACATTGACAGGGGAATATGTTCTGTAACACAATGTAGCATTAGCTTAGTTCAGTTAAACAACTAGCCTGATTATATACCGGTGTAGGAAGTTTGGGACAAAGTGAGAACTTTTGATGTACCCTTTTTTCTTTCAGATAATTGATAGTTTCCTGCCACTTGTTAATATAAACAAAGCAACCCCAGTAAAATATATATATATATATATATATATATATATATATATATATATATATATATATAATCGTACCGTACACAGAAGTAAACACCTGAGGTTACAATAAGTAGGTATTTATTTATAATTATTATTCTATATACAGTAGTGCTCAGTTTATTGCGAACCATCTATATCTGATTCACGTCATTACACAGTTGACTCTAAAAAGTCCTCAAAAGTTGTTCATCGCAGTCAACGAGAGGGACTAGCTCTAATGGAATCCACACTGACACCACACTATAACGCACTGTAACGAAAAGTAATCTGAGCACAGGATAAAACCACGAACTAAATACGGCTATTAGTTATTGTGTGATAAATCTTTTAACAAAGTACAGTCGATACCTTCCCCAACCTCCCAGTTTTATGAGTTTTCGACTGTAAATTTGCTCACTTCTATCTGTTAATGACTATTATAGGGCGTTCGGGATAGAGTGAGCAATAAAAAATTAGCGTTTGAAAAATTACTAACCGTTACTAAACGTACAACTTAACCGTAGTTACTTTACTCATTGTATGGTTGGCACCGAATTTACCCAATACAGTTAAGAGAATTTTCCTATTTGAATGCTACACTGAAAAAAATCAACCTAAATCGACATACTTGCATTATACATTGTAAATAAGGAGTATGTTATCAAACAATGTAGTTTTCTACCAACTGCACAATTTATCTTACCCGCGCAAACATCAAGTGACGTGCCCAGAGAGGTTAGACGTTTTCCATCGTTAGCCGTTAAATGGAAAGATACGAATTGGCTGAAAATATAACTGAAGCAGGGCTATTTTGAGTGTTCACTTTATCCCGAACTGCCTATAGTTTCCAGCAAGGAAGCGTGCTTGGAGGAACACTTGAGGCCGACTAGGTGAGGATGAGACTGCGATGGTTCGCCACTGCCTATCGCAGTATGTGTATGAGGAGACAACACAAAACCCAATACTGAACCTGGGAGCTAGCAGAAAATTTGTACCTCCCTGGTCTGGAGTAGAACCCATGACCCTTAGCCCACCTGACAGAAATTCTAATAGCTACTTTGTAATTTAAAATGTTTTGTACAATAGCAACACTGCACCCCTTCCCAAGTTGACGAAATTTAAGTTACCCCGAGTAGCTTATATGAGACAATCGCATTGTGTCGATCTTTTGTAATCAACTTATATGAACACAAATTTGCATCCTGCCTTACTTGGGAACCGAACCTAGTACCTTGACGTGTGCCGTCGACGCCCGATCTGCCGCCTCCAACGTCTGGGCTACTGCTACCGGGTTCAACGTGACCGCTTCCCAACGTACAGAAACCACCTAAATGCCAGTCTCCGCTATGCTGCAGGTAAACTCCTGTTACCATAAGATGTGATGACTGGATTCAGTTTCTTGGACGTACTCCATTGCAAATTGTCTTTCCAATTTGCAATAGAGTACGTCCAAGAAACTGAATCCAGTCATGCAATCCCATTGCACAGTTCTTTCAAAGATCACATAAGATGTGATGATGAACTACTAGCCTCAGTCGAGCAGTTTCTGACTACCCTTTTCTAAGCAGGCCCCGCTAACAAATTGGTAGTATTTGGAACATTAACTAGAGCTGCTAGAGACTGTGTGAGAATGTTCGCAGCGTCAGCGCGCTACGCGCCACGACGTAATACAGACGGCAAGTGACAACGTCGGGTTTGAATACCGGGTGACATGTGCAAAACTAATGACAGACGCATATGCAGTGATTTCACACCTAACATATAATGTTACTTGTATTACAGAACTCGTTTGATATATTTTCCATGAATGTACAATGTAAATGACTAGGGCAGTAGGACACAGTGGAAAGCCCGCCAAGAAAAAGTTTTGTCCTTTTTTTGAATTTTCTTTATTTTGTAATTTGCTAGTAATTTTGCTTGTGCGTTTACATTTTAAATATAACATAAATTATTCTGAAGTATTTTATAGAAGTTTAGCGGTTACTTTCATTTCACATATTTCTGATAGTGCTCTATAAAGACTTGGACTTGCAGATACGGGCGTAAATATTATTAATGCATTTCTACTAATTTTTCAATATTTTTCAGCATATAATTTTGTTTTAAAATAGCATGTAAAAGCATTACACCAAGTTTGGCGAGAATGCGCGCCACCTCATCCTTCGCTAAACGCCATGTTCAGCAGTGATCACTTGGTCACCGAGGAAGTAAGTCGCTTGTGTCGTGCGGTCTCGTCTCCCTGAGGCCACTCAATACGACATAACCAATTTAAAGTGCAATAGTTTTAAAGTTTCTGGAAACTTTTTCTCGTGTTTTCGGCCTCAGGGATTGACACGCGCGGGGTTAGTCACTTGGACGCCCCATTGTACACTTCGCACTCTTAATGCTCATTGTTGGCCTTGTGCCATTTTTAGCAGCTTACATCGTCGTACCGGACGAAATCTAGACATGATACGTTGTGACCCGCTCGAGGGTATTTCCGTGAATAAACCTGACATTAAGTTCAACGTATTTCGCAAGTTCTTATTTTGCGACGATGGAGTCACCTCTCAGCATCAATAAGTGTGTTCCACAGTATGCAACAATCAACTGCCTGCATGCTGGGACGACACGCAGAACTTTTTCTGAAATTCATACATATCCACTATCTTTATTATTGACATTGTAATGCCACATCGCAAAATTCGGAATTATTCTGAAATTCCTTCGCTTGAAACCTGTTTAGGCCTTTCGCCGAATAAAACCGGCTCCTTTAATGTAAAACAAGAAGACATCGGAGCACGCGCGAAAATATGCAGCCAGCACGACGTCCCTTACTGCTGCAGAGGTGACATCGCGATTCGTACGTATCGGTGAAACCCACTTACGGGCGAGGGGACAGCCGCTTCGCGTTGTTCGGGACGGTGAAGTGTGCGGGAAAAGACCCTGCAAGGGTGAATTGGCAAACGACAAACAGACCGGAGAAGTGTTACGTAAAAACTGTGTGCGACCAGTAACAGCAGAGGACCTTTCATGTGTGAACATTGTGGACACGTGCAAGTATAATGACGCGCGGGTTGCATCACGAGTGCGCGATGAGCGAAGAGCTGTGGACTGAGACTTAGCAACAATGCTCTCGTACACTCATCAAAAGGTAAACCATCACGGCTGTGCTTACGGTGCGTGAGACCATTTCAGGACAACAACACGTCCGAGAACAGTGAACATTGTTGCAGTTGCATGGACCTAAGAATACCTAAACACCAACAAATAACTTTCCAACAGAGAATGAATAAGTGCACTTACACTGAGTGGTGTGACGAACTAGGCAGTGTATCTTTGGTGTGTCATAAATGTCGGCAGCCATTTCATGAATCGTGTGTGACCGCGAGGGAACGACAGACTGTTCGGGCCGACAGATTTTTCTCGTGTGACTACTGTCACACGCAAGAATTCGCAGAGCATGGTGTGAGGAGACCAGTCGCGTCTCCCGTGTCTACAATATAATTAACCCGCAGTTTCCCAAGGGTTTCTTTGTTGACGATGCCTCTTAGCATAAGCCATACCAGCGCCCGGCCCCCTTGGGCGGGGAGAGAGATCACGCTCTGCTACGCAGTGAACTTTAGCTAACAGCCAGGTAGAACCGCCCGAAACCTTTGACGGAACACTGAACTGCGCCTCCAGCCACCTTCCAAAGGAGGACAGGGGCTATCGAGAGAGCCAAGAGCCACCCATCCCTGGTTCTCGCCCACTTGCCTGCCTCCCGACTGAGATCCTCAGCTCAGTCCCCTCTTGGTTTGAGTCGGGGCCCATCTTACCCCTAACAGACTCACCGGGCCTGCTCCCGGACACTTTCGCAGCCAATCGTCGACCTTTCTCAGGGGAAGGGTCCCCTCCAGGCCTGCCCAGCATATGGGAGATGCAAAGCAAAGTGGCTGACATCTGGTGGAACTTCTGAACCTTCGGAATGGTGATATAGACTGCAGACGCTATATTGTACACATGGGTAGCGAAGCAATTTAAAGTCTATAAATAAGTACTAGATGGCAATAGTATTGTTCTTCGTTGTAAATGTAAACTAGATGTATTAACAGTATGTTTCTATATGTATATAAAGAGCACTGTCGATAGGTAACAATGTAAAAATATCGTTACAAGTGGTGACATTTTCACATATCCGCTACTTCTGCCGAACTAATTCTGTATTACCTATGTGTATTTTATTTTCCAATTTCTGTATGTATTGTATGCGTGTCTCATTAAAAATAATTTTCCATTTTATGTTTATTTTGGAAAAGTAGATTATTTTCGTACAAAAAAAATGTCACAAAAAATTTTCCGAAGCTACTTTTGCAGTACGTTTCGTAAATATCTAGTAACATGAAAATTATAAGCTCATACTATCCGTTTTTTATACAAAGTATTAGTCTACTGGCAATAACGATAATATTAATACATGTTGTAACAACAGAATAAACTAACCTTCAAGAATTATGTAACCTATAAGTAGAGATGATGGTTTATCACAGTCAAGTTTTCCCGCGATAAACCATCATCTCTACTTATAGGTTACATAATTCTTGAATGTTAGTTTATTCTGTTGTTACAGCATGTATTAATATTATCGTTATTGCAAGTAGACTAATACTTTGTATAAAAAAGGGAACACCATTACAGCTGTACGGCTCGGCCGTGTGACCTCCAGACCGCATCCGGTTCGTCCATTTCCATTACCCTAGTCTCCCACTTAGAGATCTGGGCTTTTGGGCCCCAGCAGCCTGAGCGCTAGGTAGTCTAACGCCCCACCTAGTGGTTTCTCCTTGTTGCCATCTATCAGAGAATCCATCAAGGCAGATACCCCTTTCTCAACTCTGAGGAGCCGAGATGCGTAGGGCCCGCACGCCAGAGCCTGCATCGGTTCTAAGATCCGGTGGCGCCACGAGGAGGCTGCAGGTTGACTTGGGTGTGAGAGGTTTTTGTGCTGTGGGGTCACGGAAGCGTAGAGCTAGCACCAGAGGCCGAGGAACCCATCCCGGTGTGGTGCCCACCAATACTCACGAGCCCCGGAGCTACGCCAGCACCCCTGCGAGTGTGTATGTGGTTACTCCCTTCGAATACTAGAGCGTGGTATCGCTCCGACACCTCAAACAGGGAGATGCACGATCACCTTGGATTTATCCAAGGCGAGAACACACCTTAACCACCCACTGTGTCTACAACGGAATGTCAATATGTGCAGCAGAACAATATTTTCAGAATGCTCGTACCTGGACTCGTCGTCATACTTACCAGTTACGAGTACGCGCCACAAGTGCAGAACATTGTTACGAAAGAAAACGGAGCATGAGGTGATTGGAAGAGATGTACGGGAACATACCTGCCCCGCCTACCCTTTATCTACACCGGTTGGGTTTACGATGTGCGCAATGTCAACAATGCCACGCATGCCGACCAAGTCAAGATCGCGACACACGGAGGAGCAACATCAGCTGATTGCAGCCAACATGACTGCATACAATAGCCAGTAAGTTACAATCATTGCCAACCTTCGCGGGACTACCAGTTGAGGACCCAGCAGCCTTCCTACAGGACTGCACGCAGCACCTGCAGCTCTACCGAGTGTAGGAGGCAGATTGGCCGAGCTGCATTGGCAAACGTCTTCATTGTGAGGCAAAAGTATGTTGGCGAGGTATAATTCATTATGGTCAGATCTGGAGTGAATTTAAGATCGCGTTTGAACGCCGTTTTGGCGGCACATTTGCGTCATTGCAGTCACATAGTAGATGTCTGCTGGCAGAGCAGCAACATAATGAGTCCCTTTGTACTTTTGCTATTAATGAACATAACATGTTGAAGAGGTACTACCCACAGATGGCTGTGAGGGAAATGTTAGAGGTTGTGCTATCCATGTCAAATTTCGTAGTGCTTTAGCTTCACTGATACACATTAGTGAAGATGATTTCTTACGATCAGTAGTAGTATTGACTATTGGAGTAGTCAGTAGTTTCAGAAACACAGCAGCGTGACCGCGAGAGTGTGTTTACGCGCACTGACCAGACCCAGAAATCTCCCCATGGTAAGCGAGAAAACGAACGAAAGGACAGCAGACAAATGCGGAACGAAGTAAAGAGAAAGTGCAACAATGGAAAATTTGCGGGACACAAGCCAGACTACTCTAAACCATGCACATACCCATGCCGTTACTGTGAGGGCAAAGTGTACCATTAGCACACAGAGTGCCGGAACAAAGCAGCTGGCAGGCCTATGTTATCTAAGACGGGAAACTTGAAGTCGGGGTGAGGGAGCCGGATGCTACCATATTCCAGGAAACCAAAATTTTACCGGACAGACACATACTCCAGAGCTAAGAAAATCTGACCTAGATAAAGCACGAGTACCCCCATGCTCAACAATACCATGTAGTGTGTAACAATGTGCATGCTACAATGTGTGTGTAAACAGTGTCAAAACCGAATGCAAATACGAATATCAAACTGAATACCAATCCGAATATTCAACCGAATGCGAATCCGAATGCTAATCCGAATGCAAATCTGAATGTAAATCCAAATACCAGAAAACCAGATGTAATCAAACTCCACAACACATCCTGCTCAAGCAAATTCAAAATTTGAGTCAGGGTATGCTTCGCATTCTGGTTATCCTCAATGGCCACAAATGTAGAGCCTTAATTGACACCGCAGCCTAACAACTTCGTGAGACCAAATTTCATTGATGCTAAACAAACAGCTATTCGGACATTTCAATTAGCCACAAACTTACAAACCAGCGAGACATTGAGCGAAGCCGAAATCTCAATAAGAATCCGAGACATTGCAACCAACACGACTGCTCTCGTCATGTCTGAACTTAGAGAGGATGCTACAATGGTTGTGCCATGGTTAACAGAACAAAACACAGTAGTTAAACCAGTGGCACATAGAATCCACTTCGGGAGGCATGAACGGCGAACTGTATATAATTTGGACCCCAAACCAGTGCAGCCAACCTCGCTGGTGTTACTGGACGAATTGGACTACGAGGCACTGGCACAGTTCTGTGATGCAGTGCAACGGATTTTGGATGAACGTCGGGACGTTTTCGCAGCCACTGAACCCCTTAAGAGAACAGATGTGACACAGCACCACATCCTGTTGACACAGTCTGAACCTATGTATACTCCACCCCACGGCTATCAACTGCATGAATGTCTTATCAATAAGGATCAGATCCAAGAAATGCTAGCGGAAGGGTTTATCGAGCCGACACATAGCCACTACAAATCGGCCATAACTCTCGCGTCATAGAAATACGGGACATGGCCTTTTTGTGTGGATTACCATCCAGTTAACCACATGACACTAAACACACCACCATACATACAGGTAAAGAGAGCATTGGGAGCCCTTGGACGAGCCAAAATACAATCTTTACTTGACCCACACAGTGTATACTGGAAAGTGTCGGTAGCTCCTGAAGACCGATCTATAACAGCGTTTACAGCCCCAGACGGGTGACAATCAAATTTTGTGCCATGCCATACAGGCTGAAATGTACGCCATAAACTTTTCAAGCTCTCATGGCGAATGCATTGGATGGCTACATTGGTGAGTTCACCATTGCTTACCTTGACAAAGTGGTGATTTGGTCTGAAGCATGGGAGGATCACAAACGCCATTTGTCACTTGTGTTCAAGAAACTAACCACAAACAGATTGACATGCGCGAACCGGAATTGTCACATAGGATAGGTGTTCATTAAATTTTTAGGACACCATGTAGATGAAGAGGGTAGCAAACCAACACCCGAACAAATTAAACTCATTCAAAATCAACAGGCCACACGCACACAAAAATAACTTCGTAATCTTTTCGGTTTAATAAATTGGCTCAGAAACTTCATCAAAGATTTTGCCATAAATAAAGCACCACTCACAGACCTCCTATCACCTTCCAAACCTTTCTGATGGGGACCTGAACAGGTAAAATTGAGATTCGCAGAATGTCCGAAGCTAACCAGACACGACCCGAACAGACACTTATACCTTCAGACAGACGCAAGCGAACTACGACTGGGAGCGGTATTATATCAGTATGGCGACGACAATGGGAAACACATAATTGACTTCAGTAGTGCTAAGTTCGGTACAGTGGAGCATCGCAACTACATAAACGAACGAGAGTGACTGGCAGTCGTTTGGGCCGTCAAGAGATATCGCAAGTTCCTAGAATACCAGAGATTCACCATAAGGACAGACAACCGCTGCTTAGTATGGTTGCATTCGATGAGAGATGCGCGAAGCAAACTGGCCCGTTGGGCGCTGTTCCTACAATCCTTCGATTTTGAAGTTCAGCATGTGCCTGGAGCAGAAATCGAGCTTGCGGACACATTGTCCCGAGATCCCAAAGAAGCCATCACTGTGGATGAAAAGGAATTGGATGAAATCAAGCCACCCACCGTGCGAAATGAAACAACTAGCACAGGCGAGTCACCCAGCTGCTACAACGTGATGGTGCAAGACAAACTGTCACTGGGAGAATTGAAGAACCTAGTAATAGACAGGCAGCAACAATGCCCTGTAGTGCGAGAGAAGGTGAAGAAGTACGACCAAGGGGAAGTCCTGCATTGGTGGGTCGTAGATAGCATTCTGCAGATTGAATGCCCAACATCCAAACCAAACTGGAAACTCTTTGTACCAGAAGCAGAACGGGGCTGCAGTCCTGCAGTTTGCCCACGAGAGTTCCTGGGCAGGACATCCGGGAGGCACCTAGACACTGACGAACCTGAAGCGCCACTTTCACTGGCCAGGTGCCACACAACAGGCCAGGGACTTTGTGCACTAGCACTGGACAACATCAACAGCAGCCCAGAATGCCACGAATACACATGGACACTGCCCTCGATATGATTTGGCCATACCCGTGTAGCAAAGGCAGTAAGCAGTTCATCCATGTTATAACTGATCTGTACACTAGACGGACAGAGGCCTTCGCTGTATCCAGTACACAGACACTTGTTATCGCCCGTACCCTACAAAATGATTTCTTCTTTAGGTGGGAATATCCCCATGCCCTACTAACAGACAATGGTATGCTGTTCGGAGGCCGCAAGTGGCAGGAATACTGCGCCAAATGGAATGTACTGCACCAAATGGAATGTACTGCACCAAATGGAATGTACTGCACCAAATGGAATGTACTGCACCAGACCACAGCCACTTACCACCCACGGGCAAATCCAACTTAGCACAGGAACCAGAAAATCAAGGTGCAACTCAGGTCCCGAGTGAAGATAGACCATACGAGTTGGGCAGAGCATCTACCCACTGTCCTGTACACACTATGCTCTAGGGTAAATGCCGCTACATGATATTCACCTGCCGAATTGTTATAGGGTCACAATCTTCCGCTACCTGGAGAAATGGCCTGTTTTCTGCCAGGGTAAAGTACAGCAGATGAAAGCAGTGGAGAGCGATGCAGTAGGAGCAGAAAACAGAGAAACCTGAGGCAATGTCAACAGATATATGTGGCCCAGTGGTGCCCCTGCTCCGCAAAGCAACCCCCACAACTCCAGCCTGGACAAAGGATGTACGCCCACAGTGGACAGGCAAGAAGGTATTCTGTGCAGGAATGGCCCCAAAATGGACAGGACCACTTGTCGTTCTTAGAATTGCAGGCAACACCTGTAAAATCATTCGAGTGGGCCGCCATGCATGAAAAATTCACAGGGACGACGTTCGCCTCGTGGAGGTGCGACGAAACGAGCAGAGACCTGACGAGAACCAGAAGGGTGGGGACACACCACGAAATGGTACTGACACCCACAGACGACGGAAGGAGAATCAACCGGCCAGAATTCACTAAGCCCAGAGGGTGCACCACCTGAGAGCCAAGGGAACCTAGAGGAACCAGCAGGGGTGAACCAGCCTAACATTTCTGTTTCCATAGCCTTAGACTCACCCATGTCATCTTCAGCAGAGATGACGAGAGATGTGGAGCGACCTACCACCAGGACACGAGGGCAGAGCTAACCAAACGAGCCCAGCCCTCGACAAGCAGACCCAGAGAAACTCCTGACCTACAAACACCTTACCTAATTATGCTGAGGACTAAGTCGTCAATGAGAGTGCTGCAACGTAATCCTCCCCACAAGGGCACCGGTCACCATGTTACTAAGCAGACAGCGAGGCTGACAGGGAGAGCAGCCATTTTGACACCCTAGAGTCACACCTTGGTGTACCCAGCGACGCCAATGTCCTGTACAGATCTCCTGCACGGGATGCTCTCAGGTGAGACCTGCACATGTGACCTCTCCTTCTCCATCTCATAGACAAAAGAGGTAGGCCCAGCAGTTCACCACAGCTGTCGAAGATGTAGGACCGTCCAGGCACTTCGCTACCATAGGTGGTGAGGCAACTGTGCTGTGCACAGACCCACCAGGCTGCATAAGCACCCACCGCCAGACTGCAGCAGGTGCAAGCATAGCACGTAGTCTTAACGGACACTCCACGAGTGACATCGGAGAAGCAATACTGGAGCAGACAGCACGACGTCAACAACGTCGTCGACGGGTGGCAATCCTGTCTCCAGCACCACCAGCAGGCCCGCACCAGCTTCGAACCCGCAACCTCTTGCGAGCTACAGGCTACCGGTACCATTGAATGGTCGCCTAAAGGTGGATTTACAATTATCCATCGCGTCCGCTTGTTATCCGTCCATCCACCAATTTTTTGGCCCGTTACGTCCGTCAAAATGCTAGCGATTTACAAAAACATGTCATCCATTCGTCATTATTCCAAACAGAAAACTTCTGTGGGATGTAAAAAAATTCTCTTAAATACATTGATTATACAACTGTAGTAATAAATAATCTGCTTATAATTAAAACACTGTTCTTTGCCCCAAAGAAATTTTACGAGCTTAATTATTTACTAATTAAAATATTTTTAGTGTAATGTGAGTGAACATTGTGTAAAAAAAATTTCGGTTGGTGTTATAATTTTCCTGAATGTCAAAATTATCACTATCAAATTTTAAAAATGAATTTTCAACATCGTCTAACAAACATAAAAAAATATCACAGCCTTCTTATTAAAATAAACAGTTAAAACGACTGTTGCTATATCTTTAGAAGGCTGTAATTTCTCCTGTCCATACATAAAAAGTTAAAACTTGTATCGCCAATCGCCATGTTCAGAAGTCTTCGCTTGGTTATCGGGGAAGTAAGTCGTGTGTGACATGTGGTCTCGGGGGTGCCGCGGTGGTCAAATGGTCAGATCATTCGCCTCCCACCAAGGCGATCCGGGTTCGGTCCCCGGATTTTCGCATGTGGGAATCTGGTTTTCTCGGAGATCTCCTGTTTCCCCCACCCTTTCATTCCGGTGCTGCACCATACACACCTCATGTCACCCTTCACCAGCGCTAAGGACCTCTATGTGATTAAAATCTGTCTCTCTCGTGCGGTTTCCCTGAGGCCACTGAATCTTTTCGACCTAACCATTTTAGAGTGCAATAGTATTATAGTTTCTGTAACATTTTTTTCGTGTTTTCGGCCTCAGTGATTGACACGTGCTGGGTTAATCACTTGAATGCCCCATTGTACACTTCACACTCATAATGTTCATTGTTGGCCTTTTACCAATTTTAGCAGCTTACACCATCATACCGGGCGAAATCTAGACATGGTAAGTGGTTACCTGCTGGAGGGTATTTCCGTGAATAAACCGAACATTCAGTTAAATGTATTTCGCGAGTTCTTATTTTGCAATAATGGGGTCACCTCTCAGTATCATTAAGAGTTTTCCACAGTGTGCCACAATCAACTGCCTGCGTGCTGAGACGACACACAGAACTGGTTCCAGAGTCCAGATCGACTACTGAAGGGCAGGCAGGCCAGTTTCAGAGGGCATCTGGTCGTCGACCCACACCAAAACAGGTACTGGCAGAGTCGTGCATATTCCCTGTATTCCTGGATCTATCCTGGCTTATCCTCCGCCCTCATTAACCTCTAGTACTCTAAGCCGATGTGCATACGACTACACTATGGAGATCGACATCACTGAGCCAATCAGTCGAACCACAACAATCTATGAATCTAAACTAATTTAATTATTCAATATAATTTAACAGTATAAATAATTAGTGTACGTGAGGGTTCCTGTGGAAAAGTCATCATACCCTTCTTACTAGGCGCATGTAACCGAGCCCTGAAGTAAGCTCTACAGAGGAGAAATAACAGAATGCGAAGAGTTATGGGTAAACATGAAGGATTACCCTGAAAAGTTGAAAATGCCAGGCATTAGAATCGTCCACCATGTTTCCCATATGCGAAAACTATGTTCGAGTGTGGATCGGCTTCTTTGGGAAGCGAGTGCTGTAGTCTTAATTTAAATCAATCACCTGCATTATAATATCACAGCACATATCTTAATTTTGTCAGTAAATTATTTCTTATTTCTTTTGTGGCAAATGATTATTCCCTTGCAACTTAGTCACGCCTTGTTACATATCAAATGTAAAAAAAAAAATTGTTGTTTTTCTTTAAGCCTTAAAGGTAAGTGTGAAAGGGTTTTAAATGGCCATGTTTTTTTACATAGGAACAGCGGAGCGATAAGAGCCAGAGTACTACACTGGATGGAAACCATATCGCCTCATTCACAATGCACCAAACTAACGTGCAAGATTTTCCTTTTAGTCTTTCTCCTATGAGACTTTAAGTGGTGACCCAAAATTCTATTTTTGGATAGTATGAAGTAAAGACCAATGCACGCATCTCCTTTTGAACTTTATGAATTCAGGGGTATTGTCGGAGCTACATCAGTCTAAAAATGCCACTTTCAGCCAATTTGTAAGGCCCAAATGTTACATTTCTAGCAATAATGCTGAATTTTTAAAATTGTATAAGCATAGTTTCAGATGTGTTGTCTTTTGGTAAGTAAACATAGTATGAGTTAGTTATCGGTATCACATAAAAAGTACCTAATACGCGTGAAACACTAAAACATCCATGCGTCAAGTGAGGACTTCTCGTAAGGCTCAACTGTTTTCACAATAATTGTTTTTTTAAGCTTAAACGAAAGTAGCTATCTCAATATAATACTTAACATACATGTGTGTTCATGCGTACATTAACTGTGGTTGTGAATCTGCGTTAATTAATGAAGTTCAAGCAATTTAGTCAAACCACCAGCCATTATCATTTTATTCTCATTGTGGTGTTCACTGTGAAACTACTCTTCTATAATTTAAAAAATTCAGCATTCTTGTTAGAAATGTGGTTTTTGGGCCTAATCAATTGGCTTGAATTAAGCTCACGAGTTGGGAGTATTATTGTCACAGTCGTTACATAGGTACCAAAACCCAGTTTCGCCCATTTTCTAGAGCTGCGAGCTGGTGCTCCAGTCGGAAATATTGCAATGTCCAACAGAGTGGGTATGTGTAAAGAATATCTAATAAATGAATTATTTAATCATTATGAAGAAATTCTAGCTACTTTGGAAGAAATGAAATCTCAGGCTAAAGCAGCTGGTTTGATACAAGTGCTCGGAGCTGGTTCAACATTTCTTGGTATTGCCATGGGCCAGTGACATCTAAAACTAGAACTACTTAACAGATCACTTCAAGGAATCAAACAAACAACTTCTGGAGTGACTGATGCTGTGAACTTGATTTTATTCTGGTTTAAGGACAGCAGAACTGAACATGCTTTCCAGAAAATATTTGAATATGCTACTAGGAAAATACAACTTCCTATAACACTGCCGAGGCAGAAACGTACACCGAAAAGACTTTCAGGCCCTGCTATATTATAGCATTCACATCTTTAAAAAAAATGCTACAGAAATATTGTTATTCTTATCAGTGGTAATTTGAAAGTCCAAACAACTGAAACTACTTGAGTGGCCCCCATTTTGCTCATTGAAATCAAAATTTTCACGGCAGAGGACCCCAGGACCCTCCGATTTAAAAAGGTGATCAGCAGGAAAGGTGCAGGAACTGGAGAAGATTCAGAGGAGGGACACAACCATCTTAAGATGGGTGAAGGGTAGGTGGAGAAGGCAAGGGCAGGAAGGTGAGGATGAAGAAAACTACAGGCTATCGGTGATGATGAAGGAAATTGGTTGGAGTGCTTTGAAGGACATGCAAAGAGTGGAGAGGCTTTTTTTTTTTTAATTTGACCTCCACGAGTATGAGGCTCATATTAAGGAGGAAGTACAGATGTTTGAAACAAGATGCTACAAACAAATAGACCATTGTAGCAAAATTGGAATTTTTGAGCATCAACATAAATTTGCAACTGATGTAAAATTATCCACATAGGTACGCAAAACATAATAATAAGTTTATTGGTATGAGATCACTTTTGGCTGACTCAGCCAGCAACACATACTACTATAAAGGTAAAGCTGAGAGAAATATACATACTGCCAATGACGTATTGCACTATTGCATGGTTAATATTACAAAGCTTTACGATATTGTTAATTACATATGCACTAATAAAAACCAATTTAATGAATAGAAGGCGAGGAGCTTAATTGAGCCTAAGCCTGAAAATAAGATTTTATTAGCTTACAGAATGAATATTTTATCAGTCTTAGAATTTTTGTAAGTGCTAAGCAAGCCATTATAGTGTTTCAGCAGACAGTTTTTAACTCCTACAACACCATATGTTGTGGTACTGTTGGACACACAGTGTAAGTTTGTTTCCTGTCTGGTGTTGTAGCTATGAACATCTTTATTGAATTTAAATGAGAGGTTACTATGGGTTGTTTTATGTATGAGTTTGTACTCAAATATACAAGATAATACAGCTTTTAATTTTTCCAGAGGTTTTATGCTAGATAAATCATAAATGTATTTAGATGGTGAGCGGGTGTGAAGACCATACACAGTGGCGTCATTTCAGGTTTTTCTATGGAGAAAGGGGGGGGGGGGTTGCAAGATTTTGTTTTCCGGCGACAGTGACCTTGTTGCATCTTTTTTATTAATTAAGCATGTATAAATTAGATGTTTTAATAATAAAACTTCAGTGTTATGTGCTTAAGTTAGCATTATTTAAATTCAAAAATACAAAAAGTATATTCATACACATAAATTTCTAAATCCAAAGGGGGGGGCATTCCCCCCCCCTGTGGCCCCAAATGATGCCCCTGACCATACATAGCCTTAAATTCCTCTGTTCTGCAAAGTATGTAAAGGGATTAGTTTGTTGGTAGATGTATGGCCCCAAATGGGTAGTATGTATGAGAGATTTGAGTGTATGAGGGAGAAATAATTTTTTTTTTTTTTTTTTTTTTTTTTTTTTTTTTGCACAGATAGAGGAAGCAGTTTACTAGCCCGGTAAAGTACTCCTACCTTAGGTGCAATTTTCTTGTATGTTTGGTCTATATGTTGTGTCCAGGATAGATTTTGGTCCAGTATGATGCCTACATATTTTATGCTTGTGGTTCTTTTAATTTCTTTATTATTGAGAATAAGAATAGGGAACTCATTGTTTGTTGGCAAAAATGAGCCAGGCTTGTGGAATAACACATAGAATGTTTTGTTAACATTGACTGGCAACTTGTTTATAGCTAACCAGGTTTCCTGTAGGTAAGTATCATGTTGCATCTCTAGGTGTAGGTCAGCTAAAGGTTTTTCCTGTGTACAACAAATTAGTGTCATCTGCAAATAAAAAGGCTCTACCTTTGAGCGGTAAAGTGACTATGTCATTTATGTACAAAAGAAATAGAATTGGTCCCAGGACAGACCCTTGAGGAACACCACACAACAGGTCTAATTTTTCACTATTATAGCCGTTAATACAAACATATTGGCAGCCTTCTGATAAGTAGCTGGCAAACTACCTAAGAGTTATCCCACGAAATCCTATTGACTCCAATTTTTTAAAAAAGAATATGGTGATCTACAGTGTCAAAAGCCTTTTTAAAATCAAGAAATAGACCTGCTGCTGCTATGTATTTGTCATCTAGAGCTTTCTCTATCTGCACTACCATATCTATTGCAACATTCAGTGTGCTAGATTTAGGGCGAAAACCATATTGGTAGCGGTACAGAATGTTATTTGCATTAAGGAATGAGAACAAACGGATTTTTACACACTTTTCCAAAATTTTTGAGATAGAGGGTAAAATAGAAATGTGACGGTAATTACTTACATTTTCACTGTCACCTTGTTTGAATACATGTGGTTCGTTGAAAGAGGGGAGGGGGGATGGGGGAGGTTAGGTTTCCAGTTAATCAGAAGTGATTACAGTCCAGATAGCATGTAAGCTTGCGGCAAGCCTGGAATTGACTTGATTTAGGCTTGCCATTACAAGCCCTATTTGGTCAGCTTGATTGTAGCTTGAGCCAAGCCTATTTTTTTTTTACAGTTGTAGCCTGCATTGTATGTTGCAGCAACTTTGAATCAAGCTTTCCTCGCAAGCTTGCAGACTCGTCATGACAAGCTTGATACAAGCTTGAATCAAGCTTATTTTGCTATCAGAGAGAAGGAGAGGTAAGAACAGTGAGAAGCTCAAGAGAGTTTGGTGGAGGACGGAGCGGTAGGTAGTCGATGATGGTCAGGTCGGTGAGGGAGCAGAACGTGCTGAGGGAGGAGTTGGTGAGGGTTGTGCGAGTGGGATGGTTCAGGTGTGATCTGGAGGGAGAGTGAGTAGGGGGATGTGGACTTGTCACAGGGCGGTAGCCCATCTACAAGTATGGTTATTATTATATCAGTCCCTGCATGCTTGTCCCAACCCTCTCTTCCCCCCAAAATTAACTGTCACTCACGCCTATGCTGTAACGGAACAAGCTGCAAGCTGTCAGCTATTCTGTGCACACTGTAACATAACTAAAAAAAATTTTTTAAACAAGTTTTGGTAACATTTTGATATTTGACAAAAAACTGGTTTATTTTCCCATACTCACATTCAAAATACGACCACTGCAAAGTCGCGTGCCAGCGGCAATATTATCAACTAACAGTCAACAGGAAGGTAGCTAAATTCGTTTGCATTTGGGCGAGTGTCCAAGTCCAGATCTGTTCTTCAACTGTGTTTAGGACCTTTTTTCATTCAGTCTCCGGATAATTATTTTTTCTTTTCGTTACATTTATTATTTTTTTAGAAAGTTATTTTCGACGGTGTTGGCAATGGTAACAAATTCATTATACTTTTCAAGCGTTGGCCATACCGTCAATATTGGAGGTGTCAAGTTGTATTTGATTACGTGATAAGGTTCTGTCAATTTTATTTGGTTTGTGCGGCGTATCGTTAGAAGATGATTTCTGTATTTTACAAAATCTCAAATTCTTGGGACTTGATTGCGTGTGTTCGGTGTTTGTGCCCTCTCTTTGAAACATAATGCTTATCTAATCAGAATTTCAATAGGTTATGTATGTGTGAAACTTAACCAAACTTCAAGTAAGTTTAACTTCTACTGCTTTCATTATTATTACATTTTTCTGGGCTGTCGTGTTTAAAAAATAGTTGTGTGCCCAAGAGCGAAAACAGTGATAGTTTGTGAATGTTTTCTGTGCTTTGTTAGAAATATTCGTCAATAGAAACGCTTTAGATGGTAGAAAATGACCAATTAAAATTTTACTGTCGTGTGTTGAGTTGAATGTGTGATTTACGTCTTGTATTAACACCACGAATAGTACGACACGTAAAATTTAGAATTGGCAACTTTGTTTCATCTTACACTTTCAACTCAATTCTATTTGCCCATTCTCCAGGCTGACTGGAATTACAGGCCCATTTCGTGCTTAGACCATTCGGCCGGCCTTTTCTCATTCATATTCTCTCTACCTTGGAACATTGTACAATGAGCAGATTACATTTATTTGTAGTAGTGGTAATTCTGAATGACATTTAGTGAATATGAAAATGAAAGTACAAGAATATTTTACTTTTTGGGTTAACAAAAGTTGCTGAAGTGTCCTCCAAAGATATGATAATTAGAGCCCACAGCTGGGGTTATTTTACAATCCGATAAAACCTATGTAAGCAAAGAATTTATGATGTCAAAACTGGTGTCTACGATGGTCACCATTTTATCACTTCTGCTAAATCTTTTCCTCAAGATACTAACAGGGAATGTGTAGAAATGTAGGGGTTTTCGGGCAGGAACAGTTAAAAAAAAGTAATTTTTCAATGTTATATTGCAAAGTAAGAGCAAATGGGTTATATTTTACCATCTGATTGAAAATAGCAGGTATCGAATAAGAAAGAAAAACCCCGTCTGCTCTTTTTGGTTTCACGATGCTGTGCCATTATAAATACAAGTTTGAGTGTACTACACCTGAAACCTGATCCGCTATATTTTACCATTTTTGTTAGGGCCTATTGCATAATACAGAAGAACGGATAGGTTTTTTCTATTAGATAAAATAATAACTTTTTCTCATGCTGTTAGGAAACTGCCTAGGGGCAAGCTGTAATCTCTACCTTAATCACTTTCCTATACCCTCCTAAACTTTCCATCATTCTGTCACTGTTACAAACTCTGAAAGCTAATTCTAATTCCTCACCGACCTCGTAAGCAAAGACTGCCTATCCTGCCCTGTTCTGCTTATCATCTGAATCTTCTCACTAATTGTCTCCTCTTCCTCTATACTCTGCTGTAGTTAACAGGTAGCCTAACTTACCCCAGCCTCACTCTGCACTCACCACTTAGTACATTCTGACTAGTCTGTCCACTCTTCTCCTTTCCTTCAGTGTTTTCCACCCCAGTTCCTTCAACATCACTGATGGTCGCAAACGTTCCCCTTGTCCTCACCAGCCTCCTCTTGACTTCTCCATTAACCTCTTCCCACCTTGCTGCAGTTTGTGAAATTTTAATTGAAATTAATTTTGAAAGTTTTATTTTCAGGGTAGCATTACTCCCACAATTTTTACTTAGGGAAAAATTGAAAATAGATTTTCTACATGGTTTTTGTGAGCTACAAGAGATTAACACACACCATCCTGACTCTGTAGGCCTAATGAATGCATCCTTTGTTGGCCTATCCATAATTTGTCTATCACTCAAACATTTCCCTTAGCAGTTCAATTATTTCGTTTTGTTTCAGCTCATCATGGAAACAGTGAGTGACCTACACGCCAAGTACCAGAAGCTGGCTTCAGAATACTCTAAGGTTGGTTATCTTTGGTCTGATATAAGGAATATTTATATGTATGCTGGCAAACACCAGGTCTTGCTGGGATGTTGAAGTAACACCCTGAAAACCGCAACATAGTATTCTGCTGCAAAATACGGTTTAGTACTGGTTTTTGGTGTCAGACTTGCATTTCAAGTTTTAAAATTGTTGACAAAAGTAATTTTGTCAGTATGATTAGCAAAATTCACATTATTTTCTGAAAAGCTAGACTCCAGCTGGTCATTTACTTGACTTGTGTCATAAACTAGCCTGCCTTCGAGATCTATTCTGGTAAAATATGTGAAATGCAGTAGTAGTTCATATGATCTCCAGTACAATAACATGCTTATGCATGTGACAGTGTATACTGTCCATAAGCCAGTGAAATCACAGATTTTCCTGAAGCGTTTATAGGACAGCGTCAATTAATATTGTGAATTGGCAAGTACAGTATGGTGTTATTGATGGTAACAAAATATAAAAGTCCAAAAATAATGTATTAGTTTTTCTCATTGTTCTCCTTACCTTGTTTTAATGAATAAGCCTAAGTGCCTAAAATGTCATTAGTGTTAAATGGCGAGATACACGGTTCATGTAGAACAGTCCAGGTGTTTCTTTGTGCTTGTTGGCCTACGTTGGGAAATGGATACTGCACTCAAAAGTTGTTTTTAGCAGATAATGGTACTTCATCCAATCGTGTGTAGGACTCCGTGCAGATACTAAGCTTCTTTCAACTGCGTTCTGTGTCTCGCTATGTGCTGCAAGTCATCCAGCAGCTCCTCATAAATTCCATCTCCACAAGTTTTCTTGTTTCAGACGGAGTTGATCACTTTTTCACAAGTGTTAATAATAAGGGATAACCTTAGTTGTAAAATTCCAAGGTTCCATACTTGAGATTGATGTTTAAAAATAGAAATGTTTTAGTACAAGACGTATGTTGAAAAAAATTTATAAAACTGTGTGTATTAAGAAATTGTAATTAAATGAAATGTTCTTCAGAGTGGGATTTAAAAATTTTTTGTATAATTTTTACTACAGAATTGTAATGGCAAGAGTGTTTCGAAAACTTAACGTACACTTGTAAGCAGTTTAATTGTAGATACCGTATATATCAAGTAGTGTGCCCCGCTTTTTCAATGCTAGGTATGTATGTGAGTAAGGGTGGTCCACAGGCGAGGCACAGTAGGCTTGGCTGGCTATACTCTGTCCACTCTAAGGTTGCACCAGAAATAAAAGTTGCTAGCGAAATTAATCAAAGCTATTGAATTATATCGTGATTCCCTCACATTGTGATTGTGTTGTAACACAGTTATGTTGTATTTTTCAATATTTCAAACGAAATTTAGGCTTTGCGAAAATGTTATTGTGATTCACTTGAATGAATTAGCTGCAACCTTAGAATGGATAGAGTATAGAGAGAGAGCGGAGAGACTCCTCCTGTGGATTAATGAAAGACTAGCGCTCCGAGGAAGAGTGGTGTCCTTTGGTAGGGTCAACGCTAAGTGCTCTCTGCACGAGCAGAGGAAGGAGCTTCAGATTTCTTTCTTACAGGGGAAAGGTTGGTGACCACTCACCTTTGCTAAAACAACTGCCTAAGCAACTTCTTCTATCTGTCGGATACGGGTGTAACTATCTTGGGAATCTTGCAATCCTCTGCGATTATCTCGTGAATTCGTCGATGTAGGAGGACAGGCCGAGGGGGAGTCTTGATAGGACTCAATAGTGACAGTTGGTTGTGCTGTATCTCCTTCAGGATTTTACGGAGCCGCACCTGTTTGCGAGCTCGGGCGTGAGGGACCCTGAGTTGTTTATACTGAGCTCGGGTAAGGTAGGCTCGGGGCCTGGTACTTTCTGGAGTTCTGGAATTAGACCGGCGGGGTACAACACTGGTTCGGCGACTAATAGGCGTCTTGCCTTAGCGGCTTGTTGTTGGGGGCTTTCCAAGCTAAGTATCTCTTCCTGAGATATGTGAAGTTCTAATCCAGACATTGAATTTAAATAAAAGAATAGGTATAAGTTTCACTGGTATATATGGATACGCTCAGTTTTTACAAGAGTTCACAATTCACTGTACAAATTCTTCCTGGTCACAATTTCCTCTGAACACTGATTATTTATATTACGCCCTTATTTACAAAATTACGATACTTCCTCCACTGATTATAAATTTATATTATGCCACTGAATTATTACAACAGATATTAACACTGGCACTCTGCCACGTGGTTTTACTGTTCGCGGGAGCCTCTGACTACTAACTTCCGCTTTCTGACTGATACCGCGGGCACGCCTCGTGGCGGCCGATAGCAACTGCGCAAGTGAGTGCATTCCCAAAGCTACCGCGCGCTAGAGTGTTCGACTCGCTACGTCGTCTCCAGACACTCGGGAGGTAGAGCAGGTTTGGGTAGGAGGGCTTAGGTGGCAGGCTACCGCCACAACCTGTAAGGAAGGAGCGAGGGTTCTGGTGGCAGGTTACCGCCACAACCCCGGATAGGTGTTTAGTTAAGGGTAAGAGGGTAGGAGGGCTTAGGTGGCAGGCTACCTCCACAACCCGTAAGGTAAGGGAGAGTGCCTAGAGAACTCGGTAGGAGCCGAGCCCTAGGAAACACTGATATTTTGGATTTTTTTTCTGACGAGCCCCCATATCCCGCCACGTAAGCGTGTACCCCAGCTCAGTCTAATGGGTACTTCGACATGCATTAGTCGCTAAAGCGAAGGAAGGGATAGGGAGTGAGTGTGTCTCAAGGCAGAGCCTCATACACCTGAGTTGCAGTTCCTCCAAGGAAAAGGTGGCATGCATCGCGGCGTAGCAGGGTTGAAAATGGAGGCCACGGCCGCGATTGGGGCCGTGACCTCCCCCCGAAGAGAGCAAGAGTCAGAATAAGGGCACAGAAAAACCAGCACAAATAGGGTATTGTGCTGGGAAAAACTGTGCTACAGGCGTGGCAGGGATAAAAATATCCGCATAATTAAGGGGTAGGCAGGGGTAGAGATAGGTGTGGCTCGACGTCCTGTTGCCAGGACACTAGGAAAGATGAGGTGTCTGGTGAAGTGAGATGGGATTGGCCGGCAGCTCCGGCCAGTCAGAGTGGTAGCTCAGCGAGCCTGTTTTCGCCAGTTGGGCCTGAGCGCCCCTGGCAGTGACAAGTCGAACAAAGCCAGTTTGTCCGATTGCCGAGCTGTTAGGGATATTCCAGTGTCAGGCAAGCCTGGCATAACAATTTCCAAAACAGCAATGTAAGCCCAGCCTACTTCTCGGCGACAGCAGCAGAAAACTGTACAGCTCAGCCTGCACACAGGCTCCATCATCTCTTCTCGCAGACAGCGGTATTGTCAGGTTGGAGAGGGGGCGTAACCGCCAGGAGCCACCCCCACCCTCCTCTCCAAAATAATCCGTCAGTCTTAAAGGGGCGAGGCATCCAGGATCTACCATGTGGCGGGCTAGGTTCACCAGCCCCGACGTAGAATGTCCCCGATGACGTTGGTCCAAGATCCGATGTATTCCATTTCTCGCTCCCCACACGCCCCGCAGCTCGCAAGATCCAGCAGTTGGATTCGCTACACTTCACATTTTTCAGCAGCATCGAGATCCCTCCTGCCGCCTTGACCATTTTACTGCTTCCCGCAGAGCGTATCTTCTGTCTTCATGCTGAGCTGTACAGTTCGCCGCCACTGCCGTCGACGGCGCTTGCGCACCGGCCAGTTGGTCCACGAGTCAGTATTTCAATATTCCTGACAACTCCTCAGCGAGGAGCCTTGTATTCGCTACCAACAGGACACGCCCGATTGTGGATGGTCGCTGCCGCATGGCTGCCGTGATCGCACCGCCCCCTACGGGCCAAGGCACCTTCGTTGCAATGAAAATGGCGGCACCTCCTGGCATGCAGCATCGCAGGAGCACGATGTTCACGCCACGACAGCCACAAAGGGACTGATTTCTGGCTGGCAAGAGGCGCCTTATATATCCGTCCGAGAGGGTGTAAGTCCCGTTAGGCGGTTGGTTTCAAAATGGCCGCTGGAGCCGTCTGCTCTGCCGGGTTACCAATACAAGAAAACATAATTTTGCACGCCTCATAAACAAGACACACTCACTATTATTTTACTACGTGTTGCCGGTAAGCTTATTCAGAATAATTACAATACATTTTTAGGCACTTTAAATAGCATTATTTACATCAGTATCTACTCCGTGCATAATTTCTATTATTTGACAAAAATCAGTGCATGTGGTTTTGGCATCATGGCCGTGACTGTAAACAAATAAATATTACATGATATATTTCAACAGGTACACGAGTCCTTCTTTACACACAAATTATCACAGTAAAAATTGTACTTAATTTATAACATGTGCAAACAGCGTAATATTATGTGCATACTCAAAAATCGGTAACACTTGGTTACGTTAGGCCTAACGTACAAATACAAACACAAGTATACCTAAAAGGGAGGCGAGCTTTAGCATGGATATTCTTAAGGATGCAGTGGCGATGCGTTAAGTGTATAGCACTAACTGTTTCCACAATAACAAAAGTGACGGAGTGTGGTATAGACTTCACAAGAGAGTACACTTGTCCATGATAGCTGCACAGCCTCCCACAGTACACAGAGATTTTTCATAGCAGGACCTACTGCATGCACATATTTATCCAGACAGCATCAATTTGTTTTACACGACTGAGGAAGATCGGGTGATCTTGAGGGCCAGGCAGACAGGTGCTTGCCCTTGAAGTGTTTATCTAACCACTAAGTCATAACTAGTAAGTGGTGGGTCAGTGCATTGTTTTGCTGTAGGTATAGGTCGCCTGCAGAGTGCTGGTGGTTATAGAAATGGGACGTTAACTGCTAACAGACCCTTGTATTATTCACCAGTAAGCGACAATGGTAGATATACTGTGGAACTTGTTCAATCCCATATAAAGTCTCTTTCATACCACCGCTAACAGACTGGACTGTATGCTGGTGCGACGACGGGAAGACGCCATCATGTCACAGCTTGGCAATTAATTTTATTTCAATTTTTTATGTTGAGTGGGTATTGTACTGGCGAACATGTCATAACAATATAAACATTTCACATTGTAACTACACATTTTAACAATACTTTTAACAATGTATATTGATAAAATAACAAATATTAAAGTGTGAAATTTTTTAAAATAGTTTTTGCGGAATTCCTTCACCTTATAATTAGGGGCCCCTTTTTTTTTTCGCGAAAAGAATTTTGCCCCAATTTGTTTCAGTGGCTTACGTGCACATCTGCATTTTTGCTTCATGGTTATTGGCAGTGTGTCTATGTGTATAATTTGAATGAGCCAATTACAATGACGATCCTGCTACACCACACGTCTGTGATTTGCCGGTAGAATCCCAAGGCTCGTGAGAGTTAAAATATCCAATCACTGACCACGAAGAAGAACTGCAGATGTGCACATAAGGCAAAGAAACAAAGTGGGGCAAAATTCTTTTCGCGAAAAACAAGGGTCCCTACTTATAATAGCAGTGGTCAAGTAGGAAATCAATTTCCGTTGAAATATTATATAGATGTTAATTTTTTTAAGTTCAATAGCTTGATTATTATAAAGCCTTTTTCCATTGCTCTGAACCATCTTCGTTGTAACACATTTACTGGTATACTCCAAGTAGACATTATCCTTAGGTCTTATTTCATAATGATTAATTTATATTTAATTGATATTGTGTATCAATAACTTACAAAAAATTAATTGTTAATACTATATATTTACAGGTGATGGTTAGAATTCCTGGTACTTTAATCAAGGGCTTACCGTATGTGTATTTTTTTTTTTATTTTGTGTATTGCTCTTTGCGTTATAAAGAAATATAAATTTTCTTATTTATTCTTTGCCATTAGCATGTACTGATGGTTCCTCACTATCAGTTCAGATGATATTTTGCCATACATTGAAGGTATTATGATTGTATCCTCGTACTCACAGTAATAATTGTGCCCGGTAGCAATCTGTGAGTGGAGGTATCAGTGGTATCAGAGTAGCTTTCATACCCCATGGCGACGAGATTATTCTGGATAATATGGCTGCTCATTTGTCATCGTCCACTATTGATTTGGCATGTTATCTTCTCTACTATGCTCCCACCAAGACCATTCGGGTTCGATTTTCAGTGACTTCAGACTGCTGATTTTTGTATGTAGTAATTTTGCTGGACAATGCCGTTGGTTGGCAGGTCTTCTGGGGCGGTCTCCAGTTTCCCCCACCCCTTCATTCCGGCACTGCTCCGTACTCACCTCATGCCACCCCTCACCAGCTCTAAAGACCTAGATGTAAAGCACTAACCAAAAATCTCTGACATTTTGCATTGTGATCTATCTAGTAGCTGTTAACATCCAAAATAACAGATGGTTTCCCTGTCATCGGTACGCTGTATGTTACGCCATTGGTGATGTTTTAAGCTACCTGAATTTTTGAACTCGCTATATTGTTTTGATGTGTGGCAATTGGAAATCCCAGTACCTGCAAAACTTCAGTGATGTAATGCCTCATTTGTTACTGCTAAATTTCTTATAGTTCTTTGTTATTGGCAAAGCAATCAAATATTTTAATGGTATGAAAGTGTTAGTTAAAATGTCTGTAAAGTCTTTGCTGCTTGGAAGTTTTGTATGTCTGTGCTGTAAAATAAAACGTCAAGAAATTGGCATGCTTCTAAGAATTGTGGTCTAATTTTGAATAGATATAGTAGATGCAAACAATGATATAGATACAAACAAATGTTGGCAGAGATTCTGTTTCTTCCTTATTCTGTGCTTGGCTGTTGCTAATTAGGCAGCTGTGGTATGTGTGAAACTTGCAAAAATACTGCTACACTTCTTATATGCCAGTAACATTGTTTCAAGCCAGAAAGTGGTTTATTTTCCCCCCGGGTATCCTTTCCCACTCAGAATACTCATAGCTGTGCACGTTGAACTACATACCTACATGAGCTCCTCCAGTGAGTACTGACACTGTGATAGACAGGGACAATGATGGTATGTCACAGATGCGTGCTCAGATGGGAGTGCTGAAGGCGGCAGTGCTGGAGGAGCGTGGCCAGGTGGCAGAGCTGCGAGAGGAGGCACGTCAGAAGGAGCAAAGGATGCGCAAAGCGGAGCAGGAGATGGACAGCCTCACATTCCGCAACCAGCAGCTGGCCAAGAGAGTTGCAGTGTTGCAGGACGAGCTGGATGTTGTCCAGGTGTGTATCATTCCCTTCTCTCTCATGTTTGCTGCACCACTGAAATAAAAATCTAATAGTCATAGTAAAAAATCATGCTCAGGATTTTAATATAAAAATTATTTTAACCTTAAACATAAAATCAGTGCTTCCAAGATATGATTTTGTGAATTACACCCTACACTATTAGTTCCCCTCCCCCCTCAGAATTTGTATTATCTGTATATCTTTATTTCTTGTAATGAAAAATCGTCAACATGCTCCCACTTTTTTGCCAGGGTTAGGCTGGAGTTACAATCATCCGTCGAACCACTCACTTAATATGAAACACATGAAAAGTTAGTCTTGGCAACAATTTTATTGCTTCTTGCAATTGTTGGAGTAAAGTTGATTGCCTTTCTTATTTTAAAATCAATGACAGCCACTAATATTAATTGTTAGAGAATATAGTTCTCTTTTTAAGGCCATGCTCTCTTGTTTCTACTGTTTTTGCGATAATTATTATTTTAAGCTTAAACGAGAGCAGATATAAAAATATGTTTGGCAGTTTTGTTTAAAATTATGTTTGGCTAGATAGCTATTTTTTTTTCAAAGCAAGAAATTATATGGTTTCACCTAAAAAGTCGACTAACCAAATTTTGTTACTTACATAATTAGCTTAAACCATACTATTTACTGCCTTGGAAAAAAAACAGCCAACATGGAGAAGACAATTTAAAACTTAACTGCGAGATATATTTTTGATATCCACTCTCGTTTAGGCGTAAAAAAATTTATATCGCTAAAAAAACGTAGAAACAAGGAAGCATGGCCTTAATCTGGTATCCGTAGGCATGATTATTCTGGCCGTAAGTACGTACATTCAGTTCAAACAAAAGTATGTATAAAGTTCAGAAATCACACAATGTATATTTAACCAAACTTCTGCGATAGTGGTTGAGCAAAGTTCCATTGCTGTCTACATATGTTAGTAAATCTCTTATGATACCGAGAAGTAGTATGTTTATCATATTTCTATTTTTTACATAACCCTTACAAATTTAAATTGAAAACATAAAAATTCACAAAAGTTTTGTAATGTGGTGTTTACAGGGATGAATTTACCTCGCATAACAATGTATGACACCGTCCGTTGCTAGTAAGTGCTCAAGACATAATACACTATGCAATGCTTTAGTATTAATCCTTGTAGAAAGCTCATTTAGGTTAAAACCGAGAGAATCCTTTACAACTTAGGGTTATTACACTATTAAAGTCCCACATTCTAATGCTTTTGTTAGCTACATGTGATACAAACTTTTTAATTCGATAGGGATTGGACACTAATTGGATAGTGTTATGCGTCAGTAGAGTATGTGCCAATTGTAAAGTAACAGTAATCATGCTAAAATTTTTTCACACTGTCACACCACCCCCAGTCCGAAATCGAACCTCGGGTGAGTGAAGGGGATGAGAGGGGAAAGTGGTAGCCCTACCTGGCCAAAGGGAAAGAGGTAGATACGCTGCCACCACCTATCAATTAAAACAGCTGATAGGAACTGTAATTGAGACTTCAATAAGGATGTTATATGGTAGCGAAGTCTCGTAGAGCGGCCTAGGCTTAGAGG